>JANFOE010003391.1:0-31052 GCA_025667525.1 Glebionis coronaria
CATCCACAAAACATAAATTGATCAGCTCCAATTTGTCACAAAAGCGATGATAATAGAAGTCTTCCGCTTCCATAACCTTTCTTTTCAACATACGAGTAAGAATTTCCATAACAAGAGTAAACAGGTATGGGGAGAGCGGATCACCTTGACGAAGACCCCTTTTACCGCGAAAGAAGCCATGCAAGTTCCCATTTATGCAGATAGAGAACGACGTAGTTGAGACACACTCCATTATCCACATAACCATATGCTCATGAAAACCATAGCCAATAAGGATCTTACGAAGAAAATTCCAATCAACCGTATCATATGCCTTTTGAAAATCGACCTTGAAAGCACACCTAGGAGCTCCTCTATCCAAATGATAATTATGCACTAACTCTTGAGTCAATAATATGTTGTCTGTGATACTTCGATCCGGAACAAAAGCCGATTGATTAATATCAACAAGCTTCTTCAAACAATCCTTTATCCTATTAGCAATAATTTTGCTAATACATTTGAATAATACATTGCAACATGAAATAGGTCTATAGTCAATAATCCTCGTAGGAATACTAACTTTAGGAACAAGCGCAATTATGGTGTGATTTAGCTCTTTCAATAATTTACCATTTGTGAAGAACTCCCGAACGGCTTTAATAACATCACCACCAACAATTCTCCAAGACTCCTTAAAGAACGCAGCAGAGAAACCATCGGGACCCGGAGACTTATCATCTCCCATTGAAAACATGGCTTCTTTAATTTCACGATCAGTAATCACTCGCACCATATTAGAAGCCACCTGCTCATTAAGACAATTAGCAAATAAGCCTTCCTCATGAAAAACATTAGGCCCATCAGCTAAACCTAGAAATTGTTCATAATGCGCAACAAACGCTTCGGACACAGTATCATTAATAAGAAGAGAACCTGTGTTGTCCATAACCGCATCAATGCGACTTCGGGAAACACGACTCTTTACTGTCTTGTGGAAAAAACTTGTGTTTGAGTCACCCTCTTTAAGCCAAGTAACTTTCGCCTTTTGCTTCAAAAACCTTTCTTCCATTAAAACGGCCTCATTAAACTCAGCCACACATAACGCCTCCTTAGCTCGAAGCGACTGGTTAAATGGGTCTTGATCAAGAATCGTTTGAATCTGGTCCAACTCACTACGAATACGAGAAACATTCAAATGCAAGTTTCCTTTCTCAATCAACAGCTTCCTCAATGGCTTCTTCAAAGATTTAAGCTTTTTCACCACACTGAACTGAAAGAAACCACTTTGATTATTGTTCCATGCCTCCTGTACCACATTTAAAAATCTATCATGTTTAGTCAAAACATTAAAAAATTTAAACGGTTTGGGCTTCTCCTTAATTGACGCGGGAATACACAAGACTGCTGGCGCATGATCAGAGTTATGATACGGTTTAAACACTGCATGGGAACCAACAAAAACAGAAGTGAATTCCAAATTCGCCATAATACGATCCAATTTTCGAAGAATACCATCATTTCCTCTTGGTTTTTGATTCCAAGTAAAATGAAGACTGGACCAATTAACGTCAGCAACTTCAATATCATTTACATAATTCTTAAATTCATTCATGGCAGCACATGTTCGTGAAGAACTAGAAGTAGAATCCTCCAAAAATAACGTCGCATTAAAGTCGTCAAGCAAACACCAAGGACGATCTTGAACAACCAACTTATGCTTTTTGAGACCTTCCCATAAACTACGCCGATGTCTATAATCATTATGAGCATAAATAAACGAACAAAGAACATCGCGTCTCTCCTTTTTCAACCACACACGAACATGAATAGCTTGGTCATCTTGATGAAGAACCATAACATCAACAACATTGTGATTCCATCCTAAAATAATACGAGTGTCCTTTTTACAAAGAACCCCATTTGAAGTCCAATCCCAATGTCTAAAAATAAGTGAACACATTCTGTGCAACTTAGAAGTAGCAACATGAGACTCTAAGATTGCACAAACCGAGAGATTATTTTCCGCAATAACCTGCCTAACCTCACTTTGCTTAGGGGAGAAGTTAAGGCCCCGAATATTCCATGAAGCGACGTTAATCATTGGAAACCGTAACTTCAGGAGTGCTTGCCCCTGTTGGCTTTCTATCATCTATAATAATCTCCTTATCCACTTCATCATCATCGCAATCCTCATTAGTATGAGGATCATCATCTCTTTCATCATCATTTTCAGATAAGGCACCAAAAGCATTTTGAGTAGGAATAGATGAGGAAGAAGCCTTCTCGTGTCTTGGCTTCCCTGTACTCTTAATTGTTTCATTTTTATTATTTTATTCCCACTCTCAACCTTCCGATATTGCAAATAAAGAGCTGGTTTAGTCAAGCGTATACCCTCAACCTGCTTGTTTTTCTTTCTACCTTTGGAGTTCTTATGTTGTACCACAGTAAAACCATCCTCATTCTCCTTTGTAGCAGTAATCATCTTCGGGGTTTTCGGACAATTCTCATTAGCATGGCCAAACACCTTACACCCATCACATCGAGTAGGAAGCCATTCATATTCCACATCTATTTTAACAAGCGTGTGTCCCTCTCCATTTACCAACGGAATAGCAATAACAATAGAGTTCTTAAACTCTTCTTCCGATGAGAACTCAATAAGTGCACGCGCATACATATTACGCCCCCAGGAGCTTACACACATGTTACTTGTGTATGTGTCCAACATACATGGTTTCCCTAGCTAAGTTGTAATCAAACTTAATCCCACTTTCGAGTATGCCACTAACGGAACATGGTGAAGACGTACCCATAGCGGAGCAGACTTGATCACACCTTTTTTAAGGACAGCATTTGGTGTCCAAATATTTAGCATTAAAGGGACACCCCTGATTAGCCACGGACCACTCTCCATGACACTTTCCATGCCAACTTTAGTGTCAAACTGGAACATGAAAAAGTCCTCGTGAAGTTGAATGCGTTTAAGAACATATTTGGCCCACGTATTCTTAACATAATTTTCAACCAATGGAAACGCTAATCGATCACCAATAAAGTAACCAAATAATGTATTCTCAAACCTGGCACTCACTTCCTCCATAGCTTTCAAAGGAAGAACAACATTCGCCCCTGCAACTGTTTCAGAGTTATGAAGCTCCTCAATCTTAACAACGTGCTTATTAATCGATTGCGTTTGCTTGAGAGCATTAACAAAAGACGAAGATGATGCAGCATGTGAAGAAGCCTTAGGGATAACCTTGTTAGTTACATGCGAAAACACACGATTCACATGTGTCTCATAAGATCCCGGTGTTAAGGACTCATGCATAGAAATGTTCGAGTTATCATTCTTCCTCACGTTCTCATCCACCTTTTTACACTTATCACCAAAACCACCTGGATGAGCCTTCAAAGACTCCATTCTCTCGAATTAAACAACCAAACACCTTAGCAACAAATTAGGGCACAAAAGCTGAACCGCCCCCAAAACCCTAATTAGGGTTTCAGCGACAACAATACAGACCAAGCCCTAATCAATCATTTAGCAATCAAACACACCTGAATAAATACAATTAAGAGCGCAAATATGACAAACCCTAACAATGAACGATTTTAAACCCTAGACCACAAAAATCTTAAAAGAGAAATCAAGAACTCGTCCACTTGTAGGAAACTTCAATCAAGGATAATCACACGGATCATCAACAAGATTAGGGCCCTAGCAAGATAGAATTAATGATTAAAGAGTCAAGAAATCGGATTAGAGATAGGTTGAAAAAATCGCCGCCATTGTTGAGAGATTAGGGTTTTGGTAAGTACGGTATTCCATGTAACTAGTTATAAAGTGTGTGGTTCCCATCTCTGGTTTGGGACAAACTATGAACAGTAGGATTTACATGTGTATTATGCTATCGGTTGGGTGTTCATTTATTCTATGTACAAAAGCCATGCTCAGCTTGCTCGAGAGTCTTTGTGGGGATATTTATGGCGACCGTGCTGTATCTTGTTCCGGTATTGTTGGCATCAAACATCGGCATAACATTGTGCGTGATACCCTTTTCGGCATATGTTTTCGATCAGGGATTTTAGTTGGTAAAGAAGTGGAGGGCGGGCTGGGTGGAGGGCGGGACAAATCCTTACGTCCAGCTGATATGTTGCTTTACTCTTGGAATAGATGACTTGATGTATGTGTGGATCTAACAGGTTCATCTCCCTTGACGCAAACTGGGATGATTGATTTTGCACCAGGACATGTGGTGGTTGAGGCTGCACACCGTAAACGTATCAAATATGAAGCTAAGTGTGCAAATATTGGATATGGTTTTCTCCCCTTCTCGTTCTCTTCTTTCGGGGAACTTACTAAAGCGGATCCGAATATACGCTATGACTCAAGATATTGTGCCACGTGGTGCTTGTTATATGTTTAATAGGACCGGGTTTGCTATTGCTAGAGGAGTGGGAGCCCAAATTTTTTCTAGGTTTCCCACTAACTTTTTATAAAAACCTATTATTTTAATAAAGTGATGATTATAAATAATAATAATAATAATATTACTAGAGGAGTGGGAGCCCAAATTGTTTCTAGGCTACCCACTAACTTTTTGTAAATAATAATAATAATAATATAATAATAATAATATTATTATAATAAAAAAATTAATAATAATAATAATAATAATAGTTTTGGTTTCATTAACTTTTATATATCTTTTAATTTTTAATAAATAAAAATAAAATATACTATCACTGATAAGTAATAATAATGATAATAATAATAACAGAAGAGATGAGGTGTTGATTTATTTTTATGATGTTTAAATAAGGTGAGATTGATAAAGATAGAAAATAACATGACGAAGAAAGGAGTAGGAAATAGGCAAAAGTGTGAGAAAGAGTATTATTTTATGAGTTTTGCTAATAGCAGTCCATGAGGTTGTGTTTAAAACTTATAATTTTGTAAAAATAGCGTTTAATAAACTCACTATTTTCACATATATACACATTTAATGATTATAATTATAGAAGTGTTGTTAAATAAGAAATGTTTAATAAACTCATTATTTCCTTATTTTATTGTTATTCTCGTCTATTTTTTATATTGGTATGCAAAACAAAACATAAGACATAAGTAATAATTTTATTTCGTAACAAAGTCCTTAAATCTAATTGGACATCTCCTAGCCCTTTTACTCTTTTTGATCAAAGCTTCGAAAGTGCGTGGGCTTAATTCACCAACATGTCGGCCTACATCAAGAGGCGAGTGTGGTAGTTTATGTAGAGACAAAGATATCTTCTTATCTAACGATCAAACATAAAAAAAACAATGGTGTCATGAACATTAGACCGAACATGATATGAACTTAAGCCTTTTTCAAAATTAGATCAAAAGTGAAATACTCGCGCAAAGCTCAACGACCAAAAATGTAGTCAACTCTCAAATTTAGTAAATTAAAGTATAAAGATGGATGTGAGGGTTAAAAACCTTGTATAAATTAACGAACGTTAGTGTAGACGATGATAAACGAGAACAAAACGGGCAAGAAGTTCGAAGAAAAGTACAAAAAGTGAGTACTACAAGGACTAAATTGGTATAAAGCTACAAATGAATAACCTTAATTAAACAACACCCTCTTCTTCGTCTCTTAAGCAGCTATCTAACAAGTTTATCTCACTTATGTTATTTTATAGTAGAAAATTTAATATTGTTTGTGTAGTTAGATATCTTAATCATCGTCGATAGGAGCGTTAAGAGCGATGAATGTTGATTCATTTTGATTTTTAATGTTCGTTTGTCAAACATCAAATAATTTTATGTATTATTGTATCTTTTTGAAATGCTCGTTTTTCAAAAAATATCATTTGAAAGCGTTAGATATCTATGAACTACGTTGTCATATACCTTTAGTACATAAGAAAACATCTATCTAGTGCTCCAAGAGTCCAAGCTAAATATGTTACAAATACTTTACATAAAAATATCTATCTAGTAAGATAAGGGTGAGAATTTGGACCGTCAGACCGGACCGGACCGAGCAAATTCGGTCCGGTCCTCGGTCCGTGATTTTAGGCCATATCGGTCCTCGGTCCGGTCCAGTCCAATTTAATCTTACCAAAAATTTATTTATTTTGCTTAATTAGGAAGGGACCACACCGAATACCGGACAAGACCGGACCATTTCGGTCCGAAGTTTTGGACCAATTTAGTCTTTGGTCTGGTCTAGTCTAACTCCACCGCTGAGCCCCACTCCAAGGCTCCAAGCTAATCACTAGAGCTACTACTTAATTCAACTGACTAGTAAATTTTTCAAACACATATTCAGTATCGAACTTTCTTTTAAACCTCAAAAACTTTACATCCTTGTCATTAACACCTCACATTTTTTGTTAGTCAAACGTTAGATATAATACATCTCTTAAGACGAACGATGCAAATATTTTTTCATTATCTTTTTACGAAAGATGCATTTTGCAACTTACTTTTATTTTCACCTTTTCTAATTTAATTATATTTATTATTATTATTGTAACATCACTTTATTAGAATAATAAAATTTTACAAAAGATCAATGGGAAACTGAGATACTATATGATATATCTGACATTAAACAAGTGAGTATTGTTGGGTCTACTAAATGTAGATCTTGCAGCCTGTCAGGACCGGTGAATGACTTCTGTAATCACAAGTCAAATCACAAAGAGACTCTATACACAATATGAATGTAGAATATAAATATAATTAAGAAGAACAGAATAACTATAAAGACTTGATCCTTTCTAAGGATTTCTAATATTGATAATGACTAGAACTACGTTTGGTGAAGGTGTGTCTAACCCTTCTGCCTAAGGTTCCTTTTATACTACAAGAAAACCCTAATACATCATTAAAGAAAACGTGTAAAACTGATATGCATATCCTTTCCTAACATATCTCATGCATATCCTAACAGAATATTAAGTAAATAATAAAGTTTGACTTCGACTAGGACCAGGAGCAGGACTTGCTCCTACTACTACTAGAACCAGGAGGAACTACATACCTCCTAGTCTACCTATTACATATAACTATTACAATGGTCCTAACAATCCTCCCCTAAACTTGAATTTGACCTGTTGAGTTCAAGTTTCCTGGAAAACGTGCAAAGAAAGCTCGAGGATTGGATCAGCAAAACAAATAGCAGCATCAACAAGATAAGAATCAGAGTAACCGCCGCAACATAAATCACTAGAAGCTTCTCCAAAGCTTGGAACAAATCAGCATCGTGTTGAATCTTCTCAGCAACATGAGCAGATTTGATAAGCCTTTACCAAGTAGCTGCTCGCTCTTGGGCTAGCTAGTCATTCTGGTGGAATAAGCATCACCTTGGGAGACCAGAACCCAGCCCAACTCTTAGAACGTGAATCAATGGTGAGTGGGGGTACCCTGATGATTTTAGGCAAACCATCACAGCCGTCAACGGATTTGATGCGTCTTTACCAGAAGCCGTACCCCTCTGGACTCGCCAACTCTTAGCAATGAAGCATCGGTGAGTTGAACACCCTATAGCTTTAAGCAAGCTATTACAGCTATCAACGGGTTTGATAAGATCTTTACCAAGAGCCGTACCCCCTTGGATTAGCCACTTTTCAGTCCAAGACTATGGCAAGTGAAAACCATCCAGTTTTGGGTAACCTGGCAACCATCAACGGATTTGAGAATCGCACCAGGAGCCGTACCCTCAAGGTGAATCAACTTTTTCTTGTCGATTAGACATGGTAAGTTGAGAACCATTTGTTGTGTGGACCACGTCCAACACCAAGTGAAACCAAGTACCAGGACAATCGCAAATCAGTAACCAGAACCCACAATGTTAAGCAGCCAAGGGATATTATTCACAAGTATACAAGCTAATCTGTGTTAAAAGTATAAGCAGATATTATATAAAAAGTTTTTTTTTTTAACTATAAAGAATCAAGTTCACCAATCACTGTACATATTGGTGAAAAGAATGAAAATAAGAATAAATGAACAAAAATACAAAGCATAAACACTTACAACCCAAGCACCTTACATACCAGAAGCAGCCTTCTTATCTGCTATCAACCGCGCCTGAATACCTTCTACCAATGCCGTGGCCATAGACGACTCATTTCCAGATGGAGCAGTAGAAATTTGCAAGTGACTCGCCAACATTGCCTCCATCGAAGAAATAGTCAAAGGATACTCCACGTCCGTCAGCATAAACACCATATGACCAGATTCTAATTCCAACATATGAACACCACATCCAGCATATAGCTTCCAGCGCAGAATCTCCCATTGCATTTGATCCTTCCATATGCCCGAAACAGGAGCATTAGGAGGAGCATCTAACATTAGCTTGAGATCAGCCCAGATACGCAGACCAGGCCATGAAGACACAGCCATGGGGTCAAACGGCATACTAGAATCAACAAGTCCATACAACGCCATAAGATCCATACGGTCAGCCCAAGACAACACACCCTGCAAACCCGTTGCCAATCGCACAGACCCATCACTCAACGTAATCCGATGGGATACGCCGCCAGGAAGTGTTGTAGAACGCTCAACCACATAACCAGTAATATTCCCATTGCCCAAGGGTAAGTCAGAATCGCTGTCTGAAGCTGCATCAATTAAATTCTCAGGATCACGCTTCTCAAAAGGAACTGTCTTACCACGGCGAATACGACGAGCTTGTTTCTGGCGAAGGGAACGTCTTGGTGTGGGATCAGTAGGTGTGAGTTCAACCTTTACCCGAACCTCAGCAGTAGCAGGGGAAGCAGTAGAAGTAGACTCATGAATGTGTCCACCCAATGGACCACTAGGAGCTGCATCAGAAGTAGGAGTAGGTTGAGTTACAGGAATTGGTGGTGAAGGAGATGGCACATCATATGTAGTAGGTATGGTGGTGGTAACAAAGGTGGTTGTAGGAACATGTGTGGTGGTGGTAGTAGCAAAGATGGTGGTAGCAGGACCAGCAGTAGAACCCATAGGAGCAACCAAAGGTGAAGTAGAAGGACCAACAGAAGTAGCAACAAAACCAGAAGGACTAGCAGCAGAACCAGGAGTGGGTGCAGACGAAGGACCAGTAGAATCAGCAGGCGTAGAAGAAGTCACACCACGAGGATGGTAAATAAATCTTTCCGGAATAGGTTGACTCTGACGCTTAACCATCTTTTCATAAAGGGCCTTTAGCTCATCAAAAGTCAAAGCCCGCACCCGTGCCCACGTCCAAGGAGCATTAAAATGTGCAGCAGACTGATATTTCACATAACGTTGCATCTGCTGGCGCTCCTCAGCCTGAGATAAAGGTCTGTTCCTTCGCTGTTTCTTAAGTTTTGCAGCAAGAGCCAACTGATGCTTACGCATCAATACTATAGCACGCGGAATACAATTGTGTTCATCAACATCATCACCCAAAAGATCTTTAAACTGAGCATAATCCCGAGTGGGAACAGTCAAAACTTGCATCCATTCACTATCACTCCAATGCATGGCATCATGCTGAATCTGTTCACGCCTGCGCTTTCGAAGCTCTTCCTCAGCAGCCCGATCAGCTTCATCAATCTCAGCTTGAACCCGACGAGCAGCCTCCTCACCAAGCCTTTCCTCTTCAATCTGGAGACGGGTATGCTTGCGAGATGGGGATGGAGCAGCAGTCATTGGGGCCTTGCCCTTCAAATCATGAGAGGGACCAGCATGAGAACCATCAGCAGGATCAGAATCACCACCCATAGAAGGGGGAATAGCACCAGGAGAAGGAACACTAGAGGATGTTGGAGGAACCGGCAAATCATCATAAATTTTATCAGCAAAGGCAGCCTTTGCCAACAATGTCAAGCCATCCTCAACATTCTCCGCACCCTCATCATCAGAATCTGATTGGACCACATGCTTCTTGCGACGCCGTTGCTGAGTTTCCAACGCCTTGATGCGATCAGCCAGAGGAAGAACAAACTCCCTTGTAAGCTTCCGATGTTGGTTTAAATCAGCTTCCAAACAAATCATCCGCTCATGGTACCTGCGCATAAGATCAAGCAAAGATATCAGTGTAGTAGGCTCCTCCGCCTGCCCACCAAGAGAACTTGGATCAGGGAAAGCATCATTGGAGCCCGAAGCAACATGTGGGTCAACCTGGGGAGTACTAGCATCAAACGGTTTATCAGACGAGTGTGGGGCAGGACTAGGAGGTGGAGTCTCCATAAATGTAGACCTGTGTGGGACTGAAGAAGGACCAGCCTTGGAAGGGGATGGTGTTTCAACCACCACCTCTTCAACCAGCTCCTCCTCAACCACAGGAGTGGCACCACCAGTAGGAGCCTCCTCCTCCATTGGGTCATCATCAATCACAACAAACTCAGGAGCCTCCTCCTCCTCACCCATAGGACCCTGAGCCAATCCCAACATGGCTTCAGTCAGGGGCCTCCATTCCCCACTAAACCCATTGACCATATTGTAATACACTTTAGCTGTAAGTTTAGACGGCACATGCTCAGTCCTATCACGAGGAATGCAAACAAGGATTTGCTGAAGAAACCTAGGGTACATGAGAAACTTCTTTCTCGAACCAGCAGTAGACAAATTACTAACCATCCCCTCAAATAGATAATGAGAAAAATTAAACACTCTACCCTGGGCTAAGCAAATAAGACCAGTAGCCAAAGGAGTAGGGAAAGCATCCCAACTCCCAGACTTGGGACTCATACAATTGATTAAAAAGTGAACCAGAAGCTTCCATTGGGGGGAAAACCTATTTTTCTAGAAGTTAAACTTCCCCCCATGTTCATATCCTAAAGCAGCCATCCCCTCCAATACTTCAACATTGGGGATGGATTCAACACCACCCTCATCCTGAAGATGAAGAGAAGAGCGTATAGAAGCCTCAGTCACCACATGTGCACATCCATCTATGGTAGCATGGAGTGCACGTGGACGACCAGCCATATTCACAAGTTGAGCAGACGCCCAAAATTGACGAATCACACTATCATATATGGTGGGACAGACAGTAAATGCAAACCTTAGGTTAGAAGCTTCAATGAAATCCAAGATGTCAGCAAAATTTTCACGATGGGGACCATCACTCAGATAAGCAACTCGGTTGTGAGCAGGTTGATAAGCAAGAGCAGCCATGGATCTTGATTAATGGAAGGAAGAAGGATTGTGATTAGGGTGTAGAGAGTAGAAGCGGTTTTGTGTGTGTGTTAATTGTAATGAGTGAGTCAAGGGTGTATGTTGACCATATATAAAGAAAGAGGTAACTGTTCATTCACCCCTATTAATGAGGGGTTGCCCTTTCAAATTAAACCATAATTGCATAGTAACCACTTGCCCTTTTTAACATAATTACCAATTCTCAATTAACATGCTTAATTTAAACTTGTAAATACCAGGATTGGGAGCGTTGACCAACAGTCAAAGCACACAATGTCAGACCAGGAGCAAAACGTGATTAACAAAGGACAAAAGGAATGAACAGTATGCCAGACCAGTACCAGGAGCCAAACACCACTTGACATGGAAGGATTCTAAACCACCAGAAGCCAACCAAGTATAACTAGAAGCTGACCAAAGAGGACCAGAAGCCAGTCATGTAAGGCCATATCCACCAGAAGAGAGCAAAATCCTCCATCAGAAGCACCACACACCATCAGAACCAAGAAAATATGTTGTTAAATTCTATCAAAACGTTAGTCTGTCCTAATATGTACACAAAGCCTCCCCTTAGGCTTTGCCTCCCCTCAATCCTAGACTTCAAGGATTGACCATCCCAATATGGACCACCAAGTGGTTAAACCGAGGACCATCAAAAGCTTTAGTCAGCAAATTAGCAACATTGTCATCTGTATGAACTTTAAGAACCTGTATCAGCTTCTTCTCATTGGCATCCCGTATAAAATGATGCCGAATTTCAATATGCTTCGTCCGCTGATGAAAAACAGGATTCTTCACAATGCAAATAGTGCTTTGATTGTCAATAAAAATTTTGGTATTCATAAAATTGAAACCATAATCCAACATCTGATTTTGGATCCACAAAACTTGTCCACAACAACTAGCAGCCGCAACGTATTCAGCTTCTGTTGAAGAAGTAGCTACGATTGTCTGTTTCTTGCATTGCCATGAAATAAGTCGACGACCCAAAAATTGACAACCACCAGTAGTAGACTTCCTATCATTATTAGCACCAGCATAGTCACTATCACTATAGGCTTCTAGAACAAAAGGAGATTCTCTAGGATACCATAGACCCAATTTAGGTTGAGCCTTGATATAATTGAAAATCTTCTTCACTGCATTTAAGTTCGAAACCGTTGGAGTCACCTGGTGTCTAGAACAAGCACTTACTGCAAACATAATGTCCGGACGTGATGCAGTCAAATACATGAGGGAGCCAATCATAGACCTGTACATGTGAACATTTACCGGGGGGTCTGGCTCATTCTTAAGTTTGATTTTAGCAACTTCATAAGGAGTTGCTGCTGGTCTAAGAGGATCCATGTCAAACTTCTGAAGAATCTCATGGACATATTTATCTTGACTGATGAAAATCCCATCCGATTGTTGCTTGACCTGAAGACCAAGGAAGAATGACAGTTCTCCCATTGCACTCATCTGAAATTCGCCTTTCATCAAGTGTTCAAACTCATCACACCACTCCTTCCTTGTAGAACCAAAGATAATGTCGTCCACATAAACCTGAACAAGGATAATATCCTTGGAATTCCGCCGAAGAAATAGTGTTTTGTCAATAGTACCTCTTCTATAGCCATTCTTTAACAAGAAAGTTGAAAGACGCTCATACCAAGCTCTAGGAGCCTGATGTAACCCATAAAGAGCCTTGACCACCTTGTAGACTTTCTTGGGATGAAGTGGATCTACAAACCCCTTAGGTTGAGTAACATACACTTCCTCGTCAATTTTGCCATAGAGAAATGCACTCTTGACATCCATCTGGAACACCGTAAAGCCAACATAAGAAGCAAAGGCCAAAAACAGACGAATGGCCTCGATCCTTGCAACCGGCGCAAAGACTTCAGTATAGTCAATGCCCTCAATTTGAGTGTGTCCTTGTGCGACAAGCCTAGCTTTATTCCTTACGACAATTCCCTGTGCATCCTTCTTGTTCTTGAGAATCCATTTGGTATTGATAGCTGTCTTTCCATCTGGTAAGTCAACCAGAATCCAAACATTCTGAAACAAGAATTGTTGCATTTCCTCCTGCATAGCCTCCACCCAACTTTGATCCACAAGAGCATGAGAAACAGACCTAGGTTCCACCTGTGAAAGAAAACAAGCAAACAAACAGTGTTGAAAGTCCGTATGATTATTACGCTTTTGATCCTCAATATAGCCCACAAGAGCATGATGATCAGACGAGGCCTTCTGCTGCATTCTGCGTGTCTTGACAGTAGAACCAGGATCTCCAATAATTTGAGTGGTAGGATGATCTTTATGTGATTGCAAGACTGGATTGGAAGAAACCTCCACTTCTGGTGCCAAGTTATTGAGATCACCAACAAAGTCCGCATCATATGAAGCATTTTGGAAAATCCCATCTACCGGTTGTTTATGAATATCATCCAGCTTGGTAGAAGACTTCTTTTCATGGTTCCCCAAATCAGAAGGACTGGAGAAACGTGTATTGGAAGCAGACTCACTAGCCGGAGTACCAGTAGGTGATAAGCTAGCACTAGGAGCAGAAGCTGGAGTACTAGGAGAAACTTTGTCAGTAGGCTCAACCAAGGGAAACTCAAAACTACCTTGAGCAGCTGCTTTAGTAGCTTCTTGTTGTTGTTTGAGAAGAGTGTCAAGAGCTGCTTGGGAATCCTGTACATCCAATGGAGTTGCATCACTAGGAGGAGTAGGAGAAACTATGGTGGAATAGGATGGAACCACAAAAATTTCATCCTCATCATCTGAATCAGAAAGACTAGAAGGAACACCAGTACTAGAAGTTGCAAACACTTGTGGTCCTACATCATGGTTAGTTTTGAAACGAAAATATCCTAACGAATCACTAAGATAATCAAGATCAAAATACCATTCTGGACCCTTGCCTTGGATGTTTGACTTCTCCTCAAAATACCTGAGATTGATAGTTTCAATGATCCGTTTGGCTTGAAGATTGTAGACACGATACGCCCGAGAATGAGCTGAATATCCCACAATGTATCCTTCATCTGCCTTGCCATCAAACTTCCCCAAATAGTCACTAGTATTCAGAATGGTGACTGGACACCCAAAAGGCTTCAAATGAGCAATATTTGGAACTTTGCCCGTGAGCAGCTCAGAAGGAGTCTTCTTGTGAGGATTGGTAATAGAAACCCTATTCAAAACATAACTTGCAGTATTAACAGCTTCTGTCCAGAACATGGTTGGAAGCTTGGAATCGGCAAGCATAGTTCTTGCTGCTTCTATTAGTGTCTTGTTCTTTCTTTCTGCCACAACATTCTGTTGAGGAGTCCGAGCAGCACTATAATCTCTTTTGATGCCCTTAGCATTGCAAAGTGTGATGAGGTCTTTATTTTTAAACTCGGTTCCATTGTCGCAACGAATACCTTTAACTCTCTTAGACAACTGGTTCTCGATCAAGGTAAGAAAATCTCTAAGAATTGAGTAGGTCTCACTCTTGGCAGCCATGAAGAACACCCACGTAAACCTGCTATATCCATCAGTTACCACCAGACAGAATTGCTTGTGGTCAATGCTTCGAATGGAAGTAGGACCAAATAAATCCATGTGTAGTAGCTGCAATGGTTCAGTAATAAGACTAAGAGCAGTAATGGCCTTGAAGGATGCTTTGTGCTGTTTGCCTTTGCTGCAGGCAATACAATTTATATCATTTCGAAACGTCTTGGGAGGTAAACCAGAGACCAGATTCAGATTTGCAAGTTTGTGAATGGTCTTGAAGTTCACATGCCCCATCCTTCGGTGCCATTTAGTGGCTTCATCTTCTGAGGCTTTAGCAACCAGACATGCTAGTTGACCAGTAGGGTTGACTTCATTCAACTTGATGCTATAGAGATTGTGTATTCTAGGGATTCTGAGTAGAACTTGTGAGTCATCCGGAAGCTGAAAGTCTTTGGAAAGCACAAGTGCATCAGTATCGGTGAAGAGAACAAACTGCTTCTTGTCACAAATCTGAGAGACCGAAATCAAGTTGAAGTGTTGAAGTGCTTCCACATAGTAGACCTGCTCAAAGTTTAGATTAGGAGTATTTATCGTTCCTTTGCCTGTGATTCTGCCTTCACCCCCACCAAAATAGACCTTGCCTCCATGAAAAGGTACAAAGTTAGAGAGAAGACTTTTATTTCCAGTCATGCTCCTGGAGCAACCACTATCAACAATGCCTAGACTAGGATCCTGGTATGGAGTAACCTACAACAACAAGATAATAAAAATGCAAAAGTTAGTGTCTTAAGGGGACCCAAACCTTTTCAGGTTTGAGCCTGCCTTGTGGATCTTTAGAATAGTGCCAAGAAGATTGATGAGATCCACCGTTGTTCCTTGGTTGCCTTTGCATCATATGGGTATTATTATTTGACCAAGAACAACCTGCTGAGGGCTTAACAGCAGTTCCCAAATTTCCCAAACCCAAATACGTGTGGTCCAAATTATGTGAATAAATTGGATTAAAATTTTGAAAATAATTACTTGTTGTTTGGAATCCACAATTTCTCCAATAATCAGAAGCTAAAGTAGAGGATACTCTAGAAGTATTAAACGTTGGAGCACTAGGATTAAGTCTTCTAGAATCATATGAGGCAGCTCCTGGTGGACCAGGAGCAGGAAAAGCATTATTAACAGATGCATGTGTGTCATAATAATCACAATCTTTAATTAAATGAAAGGCACTGCCACAAACAAAACATGTTTTGAAAGACCTTTTATTAGAATGAGATTGTTTCATACTGCCTACTTTATTACACACATTTCTAGGAAAAACATTCTTCCTAGGACTCAATAAACTAGGACCAGACACACTTGACTTGACAGCAACTTTTTCTTCACACGTCCTAGCACCAGTAGCAGCATGTTCATTCAACTTGGAACTTGTAGGTCTTGACTCTTCACTTGAACCACTAGATGCAGAGTCACCGGCTTTGTCACTGAAAGTACATGAGACAAAGTCATTAGTATTAGTAGAACTTGTTGGGGACTCAAGCATCTGTGATCCATCCGAGTCATTATGCCATGTGGTGGGCATAAAAGTTCCAGTAAGAGGAGGAGGGACAGCATGCATTTCTGCTGCTGGTTTAAACCTATTGTAACTAGGTTTGCCCTCATCCTCTTTGTCGGCATCAAAGACACTTGAGAAAGATAAATCAAATACATCTTCTGAATCAATATATATTTTCAAATCCTAAGCCTCTTTTAGTTCTGCCAGACATGCTACTATCAATTAATTTTGAAAGATTTTTAGGTGCCTTTTGCCATTTGTCAAATCTTAGCATTGTAGCATCTAATTTAGTTTGCATCTCCTCTTTTTCTTTGATACTAGCATCTCTTTCAGTTTCTGTATATTTAAGCATATTTGTAGTGTTTTCTAAATCAATGCTTAGTATCCTGATTTTATCCTCATACGCACGTTGTGTATCTTGTAACCACCTCTTTTGTTGTTCCAATGTGTTTAATGAAGCCTTATAGGCTTGAACCTCTAAAAAATACTTATCATTTTGATCATTTACTTCATTAAATTGGGACAACAATTCTGAGTATTTATCATGACAACCAAGAGGACAATGTTGTACCTGAGGTGAGATGCCCATAAGAGCAAACTCGTCTGCTTCTTCTGCATCAGAGAGATTCCCAGCAATCATTGCAAACACATCAGTCGAGGACTCAGCTGACTCCAGAGTAGAAGCCTGATGATCATTCCAGTTGACCATAGAGTCAACAGATACCAATGCCTTCCTGTCATCTTTTATCTCCTGAACCTTGAAAGCGGAGTACCTGCTCTTCTCCTGATCATTCTTGCTAGGGCACTCCCTTGCAAAGTGACCCTGTTGCTGGCAGTTATAGCATCGTACCTTGCTTCTATCGAATCTTGCTGGCTCCCGAGAGTTGTAGTTAAATTTCCTTCCTGCTTTCTTCTCAAACTTGTAAACCTTAAGAGTAAGCATGGCCATCTGCCATTTAAGATCCATCTCATCTAGGTCAAGTTTATCGACCTGTTTGAAGTCATCAAAAGCAAGTTGTTGTTCAGCATTAACATCAGCCACAAAAGAATGAAGAACAGCTTCTACCATACTACCAGACTTGGCAATAGGATCAGGAGCAGAAGTATGCTGAACAGTATGCTGAGAGGAGACAGTATTGCTTGGGCTACTTGCATATGACATGGGACTAGATGTCAAAGAACTCACAAAGGCTGAATTAGCAGGAGTGGGAAAAGAGTCACTTGAAAATCCTCTTACATGGGGTTCGAAAGTTCTGAGCCTATGAAACAGATCATCAAAAGTGAGATAGTCAAGCCCACCTTTGGCTTTGAGAGAGATCACCACCTGATTCCATGAGTAGGGTAAGGCTTTAAGAAACCTTGCATTAATGTCACCATCATCAGGCTTTGACCGAAGTTGATTCAACTGGCTCAATATCTTCTGGAACCTATCATACCCTTGATTTAGACCTTCAGTTTCTGAGATTTTGAATTCTGTGAATTCATCTCTCAGCATGGACCTTCGCATTTTCTTTGACTCCTCATTCCCACCGAACCTTGCTTTTATTCCATTCCAGATCTCTCTGGCATCATCCAAATGGTAGAAGTCACCCATGTGATCTTCAGGAAGAGATTGAAGCAAAATCGTTTTTGCTTTTACCTCCTTCTAAATAGCTATGATTTCCTCATGAGATTTAAGGTCAAGAAGGGTAATATTACCATTCTTGTCTCGTCCAGTAAGCTTCCTGCTGTTCCCATTCAGAATGATCTTCCAAAGATCTTGATCAGTGTTAGTGATCCACCATTCCATCTTCATTGCCCAGTTATCATATTCTCCCTTCTTCAGAAGAGGGAATTTACCATTCGTGTTGGAGACCGTAGCCAGGATCTGCTGAGGTTGCACAATTTTAGGAGTGCTGTCTTCTCCTGTTTGAGTAGAAGTTGAGGCAGACATAATAAAAGAATGTCAGTAAAAAGAAAAACTTGATTCTTCTTGTATAGAGACCCTTCCAGGCTCTGATACCACTTGTTGGGTCTACTAAATGTAGATCTTGCAGCCTGTCAGGACCGGTGAATGACTTCTGTAATCACAAGTCAAATCACAAAGAGACTCTATACACAATATGAATGTAGAATATAAATATAATTAAGAAGAACAGAATAACTATAAAGACTTGATCCTTTCTAAGGATTTCTAATATTGATAATGACTAGAACTACGTTTGGTGAAGGTGTGTCTAACCCTTCTGCCTAAGGTTCCTTTTATACTACAAGGAAACCCTAATACATCATTAAAGAAAACGTGTAAAACTGATATGCATATCCTTTCCTAACATATCTCATGCATATACTAACAGAATATTAAGTAAATAATAAAGTTTGACTTCGACTAGGACCAGGAGCAGGACTTGCTCCTACTACTACTAGAACCAGGAGGAACTACATACCTCCTAGTCTACCTATTACATATAACTATTACAATGGTCCTAACAAGTATAGCTAGGGCTGAGCATCGCTCTAGGACCGGACCAGACCGGCCAAGATCGGACCGGATCGAGGACCGAAATGGTCTGAAACCCCGGACCGAGACCGGATCGAAATAGTCCAGTCCGGTCTGGATCGGTCCGGTGCGGTCCTAATAGACAAAATCGATAAGATTTATTGTAAGACCGAACCGGACCGGACCGACCAGACCGAGGACCGAAATGATCTAAAACCCAAGATCGAGGATCGGACTGAAATTATATGGTCCGATTCGATTCGGTCCGGTCCGGTTTTCCGGTCCGGTTCAGTTTTAGGCAATTGATATACAGACAATATACCAGGTTTGATACCTTACACTTTGGGAAAATATACAAGTTTCATTGGGTATGTAAAAGTGAGTAATGTACGAGGACTAAATCCGACATTAAAAACAAGTTATATAATAAAGCAGCCACAAACAAACACCTTCTTGTTCATTCATCTTTTAAGCCGCCATCTATCGAACAGGTTCTATACCTTAATTATTCATCAATTTATGTTTATTTGATTTCTCTTTTTTATTTCATAAGCCCCCCTTTATGATTGTTCGCTCATTTGACCTTTTGGTATATGCTTTCTTCATTCATTAACTTCCTGATTATATGATATGGGTTTGGGTTTGGGTTTTGCTTATTTTTAAGCTTTCATTTCGACAAAGACTAGCTTTAATTATTTACCATTGAGATTGGTTCCTAAAATAATCATATTTTCACTTTTAAACTGCATTGCCAAACACCCTTTTAGATATTACGATAAGCTTTTATCAAATATCTATACAGACAAGGAATAATACTTTTTGGCCTTTAAACACTGTTAAGAAATTACAACATTTTATGATTCCATTGCCTAGAAGTCTATTTTTCAATCCATACAAAAGACTTATATTTGAACAAAACAGATTGTGCACTCGGCCTTTTTCAGTCCTAAATCCATCATTTCTTGTATATGGGTTGGCAAGAGCTGTGGATTTCTTAGTATTAATGTCAAACCAAGTTGGCTAACTTATACAACATGGTTTCTAAATAGGTTAGTTAGTCGACTTTCCAACTGGAACTCACTTAGACCCAACCTAGACCGTTTATTTTTGTGTTGCTTTTCTGTCATGTCGTCGTTTTTCACCACAATAACAGTCTCATACATCCTAACTTTATACATCCTACATTATTACTCTTCTTCATCTCTTAAGCCGCCATCTATCTATCTATCTATCTATCTAACAGGTTTGATACCTTAATCATTCATAGGATTATTCATCAATTTCTGTTGTGTTTCATAAGCCCCCTTTTTTCTGCCTTATTAGCTGTTTATCGGATTCCCTGAAATATCTGGATTATGTGATATGAACTTATGAGAATCAGATACTTTGGTGTTTCGGTTTGCTTATTTCATACTTTCTTTAAGATTATATAGTTGTTTATTAACCACTTGCTCATAAACATTTCTTTTGAATAAGATGTAATGTAATAAGTAACCAATTGTTGATGCTATAAAGTCGGCTACAGGATTTTCTATACCAAGTGTTCATGTAATTCTTGTTTATAAACATTTAATAAGTAACCTTTTAGAAATTACAATAAGCTTATATCAACAAACTCCCGCTTCCAAGTCATTTTCAGATCTGCTAATGTACATACATTTCCGAGTCAGTTTTGTTTTACTAGTTGTCATACTTGGTTTGTATGTGCAATGTGACTCACTTATGATTAATTTTAATTTATAGCTTGTTAAAGGAACTGTCGAGGAAAAAAGCACGAAAACATGTGAAGCTTTAACCCGAAAATTTAACCCCTACTTGTCAAAACAACATAAAAACAACAATGTCAGACCACATCCCTTTCGATATTCAATCACAAATAATAGAAAGGCTTCCTGTCAAATCGCTAGTTCAATTCCGTTCCGTCTCCAAACAATGGAAGTCTTTCATCCATGATCCGGAATTCATTAAAAACTACCACATCAATCACATAAACACACAACATCATCTACTTGTAAGTTACCAGTTGGATGATAATGTCCAAACATATACTTCCATTGTTGATAACAATACTTTCCCCCAACAAAAGTTTCCCTTAACCGCCCCAAATTCCCTAACCTTATTAAGAAACACAGTATTACTCAGTTCCATTAACGGATTGTTATGTTTTTACGGATACGTAGATTCGAGAACTAGAATGGTTGTTATTTGGAATCCTAGTATTAGGAAATCTGTTGGTATTGTTCTCCCTCGATATGCAGCAAGGGATGTTGTTGGTTTTGGTGTTTGTCCAGATACAAGTGACCCTAAGCTTGTTAAGATTAGTGTTGGTGTGAAACCCCGTACGTGGGAAGTTGAGGTTTTTACGTTAAGTACACGTGCTTGGAAACTTGTGTATACGGGTGCGCCTTTTAAATCTTGCGATTTGTCGCGCGAGCAGGTTTTTGTGGACGGGGTTATATATTTTTGTGCTTATTATGACGATGGTGGATCTGAGCTTAATATTGTTATCTCATTTGATTTGAAGAGCGAGAAGTTTGGAGAAGTGTGTCTTCCGGAGAGTATAGTACATTTAGATGGTATAGATGTGGAAAAGGTGAACGACTCACTTGGTTTACTTGAGTATCGCGACGAGGGTGAGGTGTTGGTTTGCGGTGTGTGGACGAGGGATGGTGCTAATAACCCGTTTACAAAGATATATACCGTTAAGGTTGATGGTAAAGAGTTGAACTATAAGGTATTAGCGTTTAGGAACAATGGTGAAGTTGTAATTGAACTATATGATGATGATAGTGAAGAGTCTAGCATTGAAGTTTATGAACCCTCGTCAGGGCATATTAATGGTGTTGGGATTATTCAAAATTATGGTGGGGACTTCAATATGGGGTCATATATGGAAACGCTAACGCTACTTTTGCTTGATGAGTCAGATTCTATCATTCATTAACAACAATGATGGTGCTATATTGCAAGGTGTCAAGATCAAGTTTTAGGTATCACATTCGTCTTTATTCTTTAGTATATGTTACTATAAAGATGAGTCTAAGGAAATGCTGGTGAGACTCATCACATTTCGTTAATGGTTCTATTAGATGTTTGATACAGGAATACTAATTCGTTAATGGACTTTTCGTCATGTAGACATGTTATATTTCTGCACAGCCTATGGAAAAGAATAATGGGTTTTCTTAATCTGTCAGTCATAACAAATTAACAATATCTTTTGCTATAGATGATTCCCGCTATAGATGATGGATATGTTAGGCTGCTGTGAGGATGGAGGTACAGCAGGTTTATATATCCGCCTTCATATGTGAAATATAATCTTGGCAAAGGATATTAGCCAGCTTTGAGGCCTGATCATGGTGTTGTTTATGTTATCCTTTACAGGAGTAACATAAGTATGCACTGTGGTAATGGGAAATGTAAAAGCTGCTTAGTGTATTTTGTGAAGAATAGAGTGTAAAGTTGGTTAGTTGGATGTTGTTCGTGATAGTTGTATAGATCCTGGGAGTGTCATTGATTTTGTGCACTCGGTCATCTTTAACCATGAATGCTGAATTCGTCACTGTTGGCTGATTGATACAAGTTACAACATGGTTATTAAGCAAGTTAGGCAGACGGCTTTTTCTAACTAGAACTCACTAAGACGACCCAACCTAGACCATTTAGTTTTTGTTGCTTTTTAGGGTCATGTCGTCATTTGTCACCCCAATTTGGATAGTTAGTTATAACTAGAAAAGTAGTCTGATACTTTGATTCACCATTAAGATCTAAAATGACCGAAATGGACCATTCATTTTGCCAAGGTTTCCCTATGGATCAGTAAAAAGGTAAGGCAACGTCCATACGAGGACAACAATATACTGCTGGTTTTGTGTCATTTTCTCACGCCGATTATTGGATTGACCCACTGTGGAAGATCCAAGCAAGAGTGAAAGGTGTGTTCGTTTATGAATAATCAAGTAAGTGCTATTTGGAAGAGCAAATGTTTCACCAACTTAGTTTAAAGAAAGGTATTAGACTTCAGTTGTGGCTTATTAAGCTCTGCTCGTTACAAGAAGATTTCATAACCTTTAAGCTTGACAGTTTAAGTTTCACAATTTCCTCGATACATTTCCATAACACTTCCCAATCTCTTATTGTATTCTGGAATAGTCTTAGATTTCTTTCCTTCCATAAAAAGTACATTATGGCAGCAAAAACAATCATTTTAATCCATATATCGCGCTTCTTTGGCAGAAGACACAGTTCCTCCAAAATTATTTTCTAATCATTGCTTAGACAGTTAGAACGCCCATTTTGCACATCTGCCTTGCCTTCTCCCATTTACTTTTTGGAGTATGTACATTTGTATATGGGTTGGCAGGAGCTGAAGTATGACGTCAAACCAAGATGGGTAACTGATACATGGTTAGTAAATAGGTTAGGCAGTCTTGTCTTCTTTTTGTATTTTCAGATACATGTTCATGGTGCAGTAACGAGATATACATATAGGTATAACATTCATTCAAAATAATAGAATTACGTATCAATATTACTTCAAATAGAGTGAAATGCAAATGCAGGTGAATTCATTGGATCGTTTTCTTTTTAAGCATTTGTACATTGTTTGTACCCTCAAAAGTAGCCATGTGTTCACAACTCGCTTCATATTGTTATTATATATCCATACAGTCATCAATACCGATACTTTTGAGAATACAAAAAGCATACAAATGCTTAAAAGTGTAAAACCTCCGATGAAGTCGCCTGCAGCTTACTGTATCTTTTCTTAAATGCTGTGTTTATATGTACTGATACTTGATTTTACTTTTTTTGAACTTGTAGTTTGAAGTCTGGTAATGTTGGTGATGTGAATCAGAAGCAGGACATGCAGGATCTGCTGAGAAACTCGACTGCAACCTGTAGAAATGAAGACACAGTCGAGTGATATAATCCTAAATCGAATTACATTGTTGACTTGTTCATATCAGATTTATTTTCATGTTTTCAAACTATCTTTAGCTTATTAGTAGTATTAGTCCGTGCTCTCTACCTTGTTCTCTTTGAGACTTAAACTTGGATTTCATTTTATGTTTTGGAATCATTGTACATTGAACCATGATGACGTTTTTCATTGTAAGTTAGTAGCATGTCTAAAATACACTTCTAACGGTCACAAGTAAATGAATCATGAGACCAAACAAGGTTCTTGAATCTGTAAGGATTTGACTGTAGGTGGTGACATTGGTGAGTGCTATGGGTCAAACTAGGATGTTAGAATGTTGATGGTCAATGTTTGGAAACCCGAAATTTGCAGCAGTTGGCTCTTTCCAACCTAGACCGTTTATTTTTGTGTTGCTTTTCGGTCATGTCGTCACTTGTTGTATATGGGTTGCCAGGAGCTGAAGTATTGACGTCAAACCAAGCTGGCTAACTGATACAACATGGTTAGTAAATAGGTTTCTTTCCATCCTAAACCGTTTATTTGTGTGTTTCTTTTTGGTCACGTCGTCATTTACAAAAATAGAAATGAACCATTCATTTTGAAACTTTTGTAAACCTGAAATTCAGGTTTTGGTCATAACCGAACCGAAATAGTAATCGGTTTATGAATCAGTTACAGATTTAACGAAACGAAAACCGAACCGACCCAAAACCCGGATTCATACAAAAATATACATTTTTTGATATATTTTTATATGATTATAATTTTATTTAAATATAAAATAATTTTTTTTTATAGTTGTAATAATTTTTTTGCTAATAATCTGTAAATTAAATTTAGAAAAATATTAATAATATAATTTGAGTTATTCTCATCAACCCGAAAATCGAACCGAATTCAAATTCAATTTCCAGTTCAATTAAATTTCGTTCGGTTCAATTTTTAGCTTTACTTAACCGAACAAACTCAACAACCCAATGACTCAAACAGGTGAGCAAGCTATGGGCTATCTCACTAACTGCGCCTTCCTCTTTGATGTTTTTTTGCCCATTTAAACCAAAACAACCGTTAATGATAACGTTACAAGTACACACGATATTAATTGACGAAAAGTAAAGTAAGTTATAATTTAAAAAAATAAATAATTGGCTCCTTAAATATATCTAAGAAATGTAAAGGAGTTGCATCCGATGGTCATACATTTTTTTTACGATTTTGTAACGTTTTTATAATTTTTTATACCTTCTTCTATGTTTGTACGGATGAAAACGTACAACAACGAGAAAACCGAGAAAAAAAACGTACAAAAATAAATAAGAACCGATACGAAAACACAAATGAAAACTTACCAAAATTAAGAGAACCGAAAAGGCATACGAAAACACAAATGTAACCAATCGTTGCTGCTATAGAGTCGGCTACAGGATTTTGTATACCAAGTGTCCATGTTCTTCTTCATATATCAATGCAATTTGTGAAACATTAATAATACTTCAACCGGTAACTGCCTGTTTATCACATTTCTCAAAAACAACTTTAATATTTTTTTAATATTATTATTTTTCTAATAATAATTTTTTATTTATATTTAAGTTTTAATAACTATTATATTAATAAATTATTTATTTATTTAATATTATATATATATTCTAATAATTATTTTATTCATATTTTTATATTAATAATCTTATATTAATATTTTATTAATATAATAATAATTATTTTATTAAGGCCATAATATAAATATTTTTGTAATATAATAATAATTATATTATTAATAAATAATAATAATAATTTTATATTATAATAACATTTTTTAATAATAATAATAATAATTTGTATTATTTATAAATATTGTGTTTTAAAGTATAAAAATATTGAATTACAATGTCATTTAAAACATTCTATCTAATTTCTTATGTAATCTGAATTCTCTCAACGGATGCAATTGCAGAATGTTTGAATTACAATTGCAACGCAAACCAAACAGCCTACGTAATGTAAAGTGAATTACAATTTCCTTACTTATGCGAATCAAACATGCTATGTAATGTAATTGAATTACAATTACATTCAATTACATTGGATTACAACGAACCAAACGAGGCCTAAGAGTAAATTAAAGTATGAAGATGAAGGTGGGGGTTATAAACTAATGGTCGTTGGCGAAAAGGATGGACGGGGCAAAAACACGCGAGAAGTTCGAAAAAATTAAGACAATGAGTATGTATAAGGACTAAATTGATATATCCGACATTAAACAAGGTTACAGTAGCCGCAAATGAAATATAACCTTAAACAAACAAACACCCTCTGCTTCTTCTTCATCTTTTATCCGGCATTAAACAGTTTTGTTTGTCTAGTCAGATACTTCCAGGTTTGCTTATTTTTAAAACTTTAAACAAACAAACCTATAATTATGAATCCGATATATCAACAAAGCTGTAATTATTTGATATATCATCAAATAATTACAGCTTTGTTGATATATCGGATTCATAATTACAGGTTTGCTTATTTTTAAACTTTAAACAAACAAACCTGTAATTATGTATCCGATATATCAACAAAACTGTAATTATTTGATATATCATCAAATAATTACAGCTTTGTTGATATATCGGATTCATAATTACAGGTTTGCTTATTTTTAATCTTTAAACAAACAAACCTGTAATTATGAATCCGATATATCAACAAAGCTGTAATTATTTGATATATCATCAAATAATTACAGCTTTGTTGATATATCGGATTCATAATTACAGGTTTGCTTATTTTTAAACTTTAAACAAACAAACCTGTAATTATGAATCCGATATATCGAAAAAGCTGTAATTATTTGATATATCATCAAATAATTACAGCTTTGTTGATATATCGGATTCATAATTACAGGTTTGCTTATTTTTAAACTTTAATTTCAAATAAGATTTCAAATAAGGTTAATTTGGGTTTGATTATAAACCACTTCAATTATATGAAATGGTCAGAATCAGATAATCAGATTTTCACTTTTAAGCCGCAATGCCAAACACCCTTTTTTAGATTTTACAATAGTGTTAGGTAGTGTTATGTGGGCTTATTTGATTGATTATGGTTGATAGGATTGATTATTATTTAAAATGTTATTGTTAGCTGTTTGGGTTTACTTTTTTAATACTTCTTTCTTTTCAAATAAGTTCATTAAGTTCCTGTATAGGGGTTCGGGTTTGCTTAAGCAGGAGAAAAAATCTTTGGTTATGGCCAAGTTGTAGAAGATTATGTCAATGTGGTGTTGGGTTTTAATAACTTTTGGTTATGTAATACTGTAATAGGTTATGCTAAGGAACCCTAACATTGGAAATTTATGAACAAGGCGGTTTAACTAATTTGGCAAACATAGTGGACTTGTATGAGCATTTTGTCATTGATTTGTAGTTTGTCAAAAACAATAACTAAAAATCCATTTAAAACATGAATTTGTAGGAGCTTAACATAGGCTTTGGATATCATTTACATATTTGACTTACATTTGCAGTTTGTGTAATGGTGATAAAAATCCATGTCAAACTACAATGTTGGTCACTGGTTTAGCAATGTTCTTTCTTTTTAGTTGATCAAATATCAATACATACTAGGATTGCCTAAGGTTTCACTTAAATACCAACATATTGTACTACGATCTTTTATGCAATTTGAAGAACTCGAATCAAATGGAAATGGTCTTTAGTGTTGTCAAGGACCATTGTGGGTTCCAATCTTACAGGGTTACCGTTACGTAGACTTCGTGCATTACATAATGCTATACCCGTCATTTCTTAACGAACGAACACAACTTCTTGAGGTATTGTTCATTATCTGAGTTAGTCCAACAAAGTTTGTGAAAATCTTGTTGTACTGAATCGCTAGTCCTTCCAAATACCAACAATTTTTATGATGTATGAGAATTCACGATTCCATTGTGCACCTACAATTCTACTTTAATCTATACAAAGACTTGAATCTCCCATTGTCTTCTAGATTTGTCCCGTTTCACGCCTAATATGGAGGAATTAGATGGACATTATCATAGACAATTTGAACAATTTGTTGCTTACGGGATGTCGGACATTTTTTTGTGGGGGCGTGAAGTTTAGGTAAAAATGTAATACTGATAGTCATGTTTTTTCATATATTTATTTTTGTTCATAAAGTTCAAACGCATACTTGGAATTTAGAATACATGTTCGATACTCATTCTTTTGTTGAGCCGATTTCATAGCGAAGATGGTATTTAAGGTTTCTTTGAAGTCCTAAATCGCAAGTGATTTATGTGCAGTGGAAAAACAGAGGCTTATATCGGTTAGTTGGCTGGTTGTTAAGTTAGAAGCAGTGCAATAATTTTTAGCCTTCCAGGCAAGTGTTACCGTTGCTTAAATTTACTTTTCAAAAGTAGACTTAAAAGAAGTAAGAAGAAATAAAACAAAATGGGTGGTGGCGCAGTTGGCTAGCGGCCTAGCACGTATCCAATATTTTTATGCTTTCTGAGCAAACCGACCTTAAACTATTTTTATTTCAAGACCTGCATGAGTATATCTTACGCCTACCGGGACGAACCTGGGACTCAAATAGTAGTTTTATCAATAAATATTAAATACAGTTTTGAATCTTTTATATAATAAAAGAATTAGATTTTTTTAGAGTTTAGTGAAAAGTGGAGGTTGTAGAAAAATAATTGGACCAATCAAATGGCTTGATTTTGACACATAAGCAAAATCAAGCAATGTGATTGGCCTAAAAAGTCAAAATTGAATGAAATTTAGTCAAAATTAAATGTTTTGGTGGAAGAATTTGATAAAACACAAAAAGATATATGTGTCAAATTTGTGAAAATAAAAACTTAAAAAAGGAGGAGGGGATTAATTATAACTTTAATGGTTGAGTTTTAAATAAATTAGATAGACTTAAGTTTAAACTTATATTTTGCCATATTTTTACTAACTTTATAAAATAAACAAAATACCCCTTAAACTTTATACCATCTAAATTTTATATTTTAAAAATATAACATATATGTAATATTAAAAAAAATCAACAAATCACATGATTATTAATATTCAAATAAAAACACAAATTATTGTTATTTATATTTTGACACTTAACAAAATCAAACAATGCAATCTACGTAAATTATTACTAACATGAATATAAAGAGTAAAATGAATGCAAGACCCCAGGCATCGATGTTGGATGAAAAAAAATAAACGGGATTCTACATATTACAACAAACATATATTTTTTCAATGTCGATATGTGTTATTAAACACAAAATATCTAGAAAAAGATAGCTAAAATTTCATTTGAGGAAATTCAAATCTTTTATGCAATAAATACTTATACAAAATATCAATTACGTAGTAATATTTACTCAAAGAAAATATCAATCAATATACAGGTAAAAACATATATAAGTACATAAAATCGCAATAACGAAATTATTACTTCATTTATCTTTTATTTTCAAGTCTCATACATGCACGCGCATTAAAACTAGTACCTTATTAAATCAAATAGCATCTGACTAAAAAGTGGATCTCTATGTACTTTTCCACTTTCAACTTTCATGTGTCTTTTTCTTCATTTCTCTTCTTCATTTATTCCGACAATAAAAAGTAAATCACCATAAATTATTACTACAATTTCACTTTGATTTTTATAATCTTCATGAATATGTAAGGACTCTTACGATTTTCTACATATTTTTTGGGTTTCTAGAAATTTAATGGGCCCCCTATAATTTTATTCTGATGTAAAACACATTTTTTACGTTAGAAATATTTTCTTTGCTAAGGAGTCTATATAATTAAAGTTGAACAAATATAAGGTGTAATTCGAGTTACTCAGGTCAACTCGAAAACTATATCAATTTCAGATTTTGTTATCCATTCGGTTAAACTTTAATTGGGTTTGATTCTAATTTCGACTTTGCTCAAAAGAAAATTTAACCAAATTAACTGAAGTAAATATATTTAATAATCCAATGATCGATCATATTAATATCTATGGGCAGGTCTCGAGACTCGAACCACTAGAAGAGACTCGCGAAGAGAAAATCTTAGAACTTATGGCTTCGAACTAAGAAAAAAAATTTTGAATTGTTATCTCTTACAAGACTCGAACCCAAGAGTACAAGACCAAACCTCCTTCCCAAACTCCAAAAAAAACTCATCTGACCAACTCCTCTAAAGTAGTTGGTTTTTACGTTTTTTTAAGTATCAATCAATTAAAACATATTTAATAAAGATATTATATTAAATTGATGCAGAGTAAAGTAAGTTAGCTATTTAAAAACTTCTTGTACTATTTAGAGTACGGCTGAGCATCGGTCCAGCGTCAGACTGGATCGAACCGAGGACCGAAATGATCCAAAACCCTGGACTGAGATCGGACTGAAATAGTCCGGTCCGGTCCTCTGTCCGGTCCTATTAGGCAAAATAGATAAGATTTTTGTAAGACTGGCCTGGACCGAATTATTCGAAAACCTTGGACCGAGGACCGGACCAAAACTGTACGTTCCGGTTCGGGTTGGTCCGGTCCGGTTATCTGGTCCGCGTCAATTTTAGGTGTGCCGTGCTCAGCCTTAATTTAAAGTATGTTTGACACGAAGCGTTAGAAGGGATGCATGTTGAGATATTGTGTTTTTTAATGTTCATTTGTTAAATAACAAATAGTTTTGTTTGTTATTTTTCAGAATGCTTATTTTCTGACCCTTAATAAAGTAGCATTTGGAAAATGTTAGGTATTTAAAAATTATTTTACACATTATGAGTAAGCATTTGAAAATACAAAAAGTGAGCATGTACATTGTAATGTTTTCAAACCCGGTCAATTTGGTTCCGGCTGAATAAGTCATTTTGACCTGAGTTTCATATTTTTGAAACTCGGCTAGACCTGTTGGGTTTGAGGTGACCCAGGTCAATCCGGTTCTCGAGACCCGGTCGGGTTTCGGTTTTTTCGTTTTCTAAAAATAATATATATGTAAATTTTACGTATTTGCGATAAAATAATAATTTTACGTATTAGATTAGTTGGTAAACAATTTATATTTTCAATATACGGAAGTTTTATGATTTTTATATATAATTTTTGTTAATTATTAAATATGTGATTTTTTTTTGGAAAACCGGTTAACCCGAATTGATCCGGTTCGACCTGGGTTGACCCGAACTATTGTCGATTTAAAACCGGGTTTCAAAACATTGCACCTTCTTCTACATCTCTTTAGCCGCTATAAGTTATAAGCTGTTAACTGTAATCTTTAATTAAAAAGTTGTTAACATGAGTTATAAGCTATATTATTTTAATAAAAGTGTTTGATATATTAGTTGTTAAGTTGTTAAAAATCTACTTGTTTAAAATAAAAAACGAAATCTCTAAAAAAATTATTGTGATAAAAGAGAGCTATGAAATTAAAATGAAAGTGAATAGTGGTTTTTGTATACTAAAATAATGGTGTTGA
>JANFOE010003392.1:0-26958 GCA_025667525.1 Glebionis coronaria
GCAGGTGTAGTTGGTAGTAGTGTGTTAGACTTTGCAAACTCACGATTTTGGCCGGCTGAGGTTCGTATAGGTCATATTTTAGCGGATTCTTTGAATGTTTGAGCCCATCCTGTTGTGTTGGATTTTGAAAACTCTGTCGTACGCCCTGACGTTCATGTGATGTCTGCATCTGGTAGACGTCAACATTTTGCCCCAGACGTTGCACGTTTGGATGTGCCCCATAGTTCTTACCGTTCATGGTTCCGTGAACGTGGTAACATTTATACTACAGGTGCTCCACTCATTGTTGCTTTCCTTTTTTTTTGGAAAAGTGCCATCTTTCTTATGTTCGGTTCCTTATTGTTCGTCTCTTTATAAGTGCAGCGTTGTCCACAGCCGCCAATGGCGATGCCATTATGGCAGATTTGGGTTGGCCAACACCATTGTGTATTCGCCCAAACGTTTATGGTGATGCTGGACCAGTGTCATTGCCGACCAGAGCCGGCGACTGTTCCTGTTCTGAGGGTGGAAGCGTTCCAGCTAGAGGTGCTTGCATTATTTGTTCTTTTTTTATAGTATTTATTTTATGTGGCGCTTTATTTTTTTTTTCCGGTGCAGGTTCTACGCCTGGCTCATTTGTCAGCGCCGGTGTCCATATTCCAGTCGCTGTTTGCCCAACCCATGTAACCGGTGTCCGTTCCCTCCTCGGGCCTGCCGCATTTTCCGCCCAAGGTCTCCTTCTTGCTGGCCTAAATTAAATTTCTCATTTGTTTGGTCGTTTTATTGTTGGCCTAAATTAAAGGTTCTCTTTCTTGCTGGCCTAAATTAAAAGTTCTCCTTCTTGCTGGCCTAAATTAAAGGTTCTCCTTCTTGCTGGACTAAATTAAATAACTCATAAGTTCGAACTACCTTCAGTACATTAATAAACAACATCAACACACTTTAGCCACACATATATAGTAGCTATTCTTAACTGTTATGAAAATAACTAACATTAAGCCATTAACAACTTAACTGTGAACACTAATAAATTCAATGATATTTAAAAACTAAACAAACGACAATAACAATAAAAAAAGTGTCAACATCATTGGAACAACATACCAGCTTCAAAAAAAATTAGAGCTTACACTTTGATTGATGCCAAAGTAACCTACATCAAGTCATCAATAAGCCAAAAAAATACCCATAACTAATAAAGCCATCCAATCTCTTCCTTTTTAAAACTAAATAATAATACAACATAACTATATGTAATAAGGAGGGTGTATAAGATGATGCCTAGCAAAGAAACTTAGAGCACAATTAGACCAAGTATTAGAAGAGGGATCATAATAATAGAGCCTGTGCGCTAATAGTGGTATCATCCGACTTGAACGATATAGGAAAGAACACTAATAGTGGTTTCAGCTGGCTTGAACGGTATAGGAAAGAACACTATTTGAGTTATGGGTCAGTTCACCATCACTCCTGCAGTATCAAATAATATGATTTAAAAAAAAAAAAACTTTCAATCATGGAAACCACAACATCAAAAATGTCAAATGTCAAAATCAAAACGTTTTCTAAACCGTTATCCTGTATACACATTATTGCAAATTAGAAACTGTTTGTTTATAGTTTTTTATAATTGGTTCTTAACTTTGTTTTTTTGTAAAAGGTTTCATGCAAGCGAGGTTGTGTCTCATCGGCTGTTAGCACATAAAGGAATGCTCGAAAATGCAACAATGGCGGAGAAAGAGCTATCTGCTGCGCTTGACAAGTGTTGGGTTAGTAAACTTCCGCTTAATGATAGCCCGATATCATAAATACTACGAACAACGCATATCAAGAATTTATAAATGCAGTATCATACACTTTTTAGATTCAAATTATTGTTTACGTTGTATTGATTTGAACGCTGAAAGCCATAGGGAGAAAGATGTCCTTTAGCTCGAAATAGGCCAATAGATTGAAGTTTGAAATTACAAACCATGAGCTTTGCAATCAGTTGGTTACTTGATGAAGTTTCAATGGGTATACCATTAGCGTTAAACTCATAGGTTGTTGCCTATGTGCATCAGTATTTCTTTTAACAGGATATTGCACAATGGATAAAAACGATAAATGAGTAGGTCTAATGCAAAAAATATGATATAATTTGCAGGCCCCGGTTGCTGAATTTGCAGGTCCAGATGTTGACTGCTGGTCTTTTACACAGTCCAGAGGAAATGGTCGGGCTCTTATGGTTGATGCTAGGTCGAGTGACGGTCGTTGGCACTAGCTTATAAGCGATGGGTAATAAGTTAGAGTGAGCACTTTTTGATTCAGTGGCATGCAGGCGTAAATATCACGTCAACCAACCAAGAGAAAGAAACACATATTCCTGCTTCACTTAGAACCACCTAGCAAAAAGGAAAGTAACAACATGAGAACTATTTCAGAAAATAAGAATGTTGCAGTTATTCTTTTTATGATATATTTCATCTGATGCAACACGTCCTTCCATTACTTTAACATTTCTTATAACAGCTTTTAAAGTAAAAGGCTTTGTAGCGGCTTTAGAATGTTTAAATGGATTAGTATTAGGAGACATTTGGTTACCTCTCTTTTCCTGTATTTCTTAGGATTAGTATCGCATGGCAAGGACGTTGAACTGTAGCTGATTGCGTGCGCAACTATTGAACCAAAAAACATATGGCCTCGCAGCGAAGCGCGGGTGTACCATACTTGTTCTATCTAGTACAGTAATATGGATATATGAATGATAATATTTTAGGAAATATAGTGCTACCTAACATCATCTACTTGTCTAGTTGGTATGGAAACTTTCAAACTTATACATTAATTAAAGCGCTTGAAGATATTTTATGAGCTGGAATATATGTGCCTAGTGCTTTGTGAAAACAGAAAATGCGTCGTATGCAAAATGATTATGCGCCTACATGTAACTTATACATTTCATTTCATATCGTGCACCCTTGTTTAGTGCTTGAGGTGCGTTTGTTATACATTTCTGTCTCAATCTAGCCTTTCAACGTCATTATAGCAAAACCCGAAAATGATTTCCGTTTGGGCTTGTAGCGGTAGTGCTAATGACCTTTGATGGTACTTCATTTGTGGTTGACGACCCTAAATTAGAAAGTGTCCCAGAAGTATGTACTTGTACATAAACTTTAGTAGTCCTTGGGTACCATATTCGATCATACTTGTCATTTGCATACCTGAATCAACATTAGGTATGCATAAGTGAGTTAATGAATAGTTATGAATCGGTCGAAAGTCACATAAAGTGTACGTAATTGGAATAATACGGAGTATAACTTTTGAATTGTATTTGACCACAATCACAGGTAAAAAATGTAACCACTATATTAAATAGTAGAGGGACCTGGATGTAATGATTAATTTTGAGAGATCTAATGTTTGAATATATTTTTGTCGCAGGTGTTATTAATTTGAACATCCAATGTCGCTGTAATAAACCTCACAATCTCGATACTTTTTGCTGATAATCATCAAGCAATGAACAAATCCAAGCGACCAAAGCCTCCAGACCTCGAAAATGGTGTCGATTTCATCGGTAACATGCCCGACCCAATTCTTCAGCTCATCCTTCAAGGTCTTCCAAACACCGAAGAAGTTGTTCGAACCAGTCTTTTATCGAGACAATGGAGGTATTTGTGGACTTCTATTCCACGTTTTCCATCTCTAAATATAGATTGTGACCGGCTAAAGACAATGAAGCGCCCACAAGCTAAAAAATTAAAAGACTTTGTGTCTAGGGCTTTAGCTGACAAGACTGTGGATTTGGATAGTTTTCGTTTATCTTGTTCAAGTTACTTTGATGTGTCGACGGTCTGGCAGTTGGTTAACGCTGCTGTAACTCGCAAAGTCAAGAAACTTGACTTGAAGTTTTATCGTGGGGACAAGATCATTGAGTTGCCACATTGTCTGTTAGCGTGTGAGTCATTGGAGTCCTTGAGGTTATATTTGTATGGGTATTCTTATAAGTTCCCTAATTGTAATGGTTCCTTTGCACTTAAAGTTCTCGAGCTCAACAATGTTGGCTCCTGGGACGAAAAGTTCTCAGAAAAACTTCCTAAGGTGTGTCCATTACTTGAGGTGTTACGTTTGATAAATTGTCGATTCAATTTAATAATTCTTCGAATAGCATGTCCGAAACTCAAGACTCTGGTAATTCATGGCCGTAAGAAACAGATCCATCCTATAGGCCTTGTGGTTTCATGCCCAGAACTGGTGCATTTTGAGTGTGTCGGTCTTCCAGTTAAAGATCCTTTCATCTTTAAACAAGTAGACTCCTTAAAGACTGCTGTTATTCTCCCTCAATGTCGCTTTTACAAACAAGATTTATGGAAAATCTTAGCTCGAACATCTCAGGTGGAATCTTTGTCGTTTGACTGTAGTGTAAGTACATATTCTCTTTATGCACGATTATTCATTTTTATCATTTATACGCAATAAGCAATGTAAAGCACCTACCAACTCCCACGTCTCAAATTACTTTTTCATTTCGCATACCTTAATATCTAGTTTTGGTACTTAGTTGAGTTTTTATCCTTTCATAGATTATTCGTGATACATGTGATCCGGAAGGAAATTTTCCTAAATCTCTTCCGAGTCTGAAGACATTGGAACTCACCACAACGTTTGAAGCCTATGATATGTTGCTACTTAGCCGGATCGTCACATGCTCTCCAAATATTGAGTCTATCCATTTGATTATTCAAGAGGTAGGCTTACTCATCTCAGTTAGTAATTTATTCATATTCTACTTGGGATACAAACATGTGAGGAATGACTATCATCGAAATGTTTCTTAAAGTAATTGAGTATTTTGGGTTCTTGTAAACGGGGAATAAGTAATTGAGAATATTATCGGCTCCTTGTAAACCATGAACTTTTTCAACGTTGCCCACTTTTAATTTAAGTGTAGACATCCATATTGAAACAAAACCTTTGGGTTATTTTTTGCAAGCTTTAGTTCTTCGGAAAACATAGTTTGACAAAAAAAAATACTGTTTTCCAAAGAATTCCAAACATAGTTTTTGTTTTTGCAGCTCAAGATGTCTAACTTATACTTTCATTGACTACATAGGTATGTTATGTGAACGGATACCAGAAGTCGAAATATGTTAAAACAATGAGAATCTTGTCACCCTATTTAAAAAGAGCCGAGTTTCTTGGATTTAAAAGGGATAAGTGGAAGCTAAAATTAGCACAGTTACTACTAGAGCACGGAAGTAGATTGGAGAAAATGGTTTTTAGCTGGTTTAACGAAGTTGACTATCATGAAAAGTCAATGGTGACTTTGAATCAAGTGTCAAAATTTCGCAAGGCTTCTTCAAGTGTCGAACTAGGATCTCTTCTAAAAACGGATGGTGATTTTGAAGTTTACCCAAAATCATGTCGATATCCTGTTTAAGTTTATAACCAAGTGTTTACCTATGAACCCTATTTGAATGAGATGTATCAACTTAATCAGATGAATTTTATTCATTTCAGATGCATCTAAATCTACACGATTGAAAGTATATTTTACGATGCGTGAAACTTATGCACGTTTTAGGGCTAGGTGTCATGGTGATCTAACATCATCACGTCAACTCAACGATCTTCTGACTCAGGATCTACTGTATAATTGATTGTGGTCGAGCAGAGAGTAGTGGAAAACTCTGAAACCTTCCCAAGTTGATGCAAGTTTTTCAACGGGTACTGACTCAGAACCAGCTTACATACATCTAGTTGTGCAGCAGCTTCTTTATATTCTCGGTTTGAAGCATAACTTGATGTTGCTCAATGGCGGAGACCGTCACAAGTGCACTTGTAGTCTTGTCCATTAGTAGTATCGATCATGGGTCTCTTCAAAATCGCTACTCTTTGCTTCTGTCCACCCAACAGTTCTATGCCTCGTTCTCCTACCACTGTATCACAGCCTTGATGTAACCCACAAATGAAAAGCATGCGCATTGGCTAATTCAGAAGCCGTCTAGGTTGCTTTACCATCTTTTTTGAACAATTTTAGTGTTAGATCAAGTAGCACAAATGTTTTTTAGCATAACATATTTAGGATAATTTAGGCGCTGAATATACACTTTGTTGCCCGTTCATCACGATTCTGACCCCTTTCTAATGTACTATTTTAATTTGACCCATTAGGAGCTAGAACACAATATTAGCACATATCACATCGTTTCTTTAGATCTAATTTTTTTCGGAAGAAAATTTATGATATACGACACACAAGCTCCACCCTCTGGAGCCCTTGCCCCTACGCCAGCCGATCTAGCAGAAGGTTCCAAGAAAGTCTCACCAAAAGTTCCAAATGGAAATTACAGCGTTGCACATATCACCTATGAGCTTAACGTGCTTGGTACACGCCTACACGGGGCCCACGTAGGATGCACTGCATCATGTATTCGATTCCCACCTCAGCGCTCGAGCCACGTGGCTCTCTGTGCCAGGTCAGCCAAAGGACCTCCTTCCTCCCCGCTCACTTGAAGACTCTTTCCTTAGCATTTCCTTCTCCAACACCGAATTCAGCTGCTCGAGGTTTTCTGAAATTGTTGGCGCTGCCATATTGCGTGATGTTTATAAAAATGAAAAGTCAAAAATGCCCTTGGTGCTCAGAAACAAGGCGTCTAGGTGGCATGAACAGTTTCAATGTTGGTGTTTATTAGCCTTATTTATCTTGTTAATAGGCTTGCTAGATCCTGTAGCTCAAAACTTATGTGAGTTGATCGATTTTAGTGTAGACAACAATGACAAACTTACTGTAAGGTACTACTATATAAGCATATGACCCGTGTTGGTTTTATAAGGCGAGTGAACATATTGATCTTACTAATCATATTACTTTTTGCAACGAATTGATGCTATTTGACTACGGTAGTCTATGTGTTTTGTTTTAGTTGAAGAGAGCTGATTTAAAAGCCCTATGTGTTCAAAATTAAGTGGGAGATGATATTGTCCCACATCGTTAGATTTGCCAAACTTATAGTAGTATATAAGTTAGAGAGTTATTTATAATAGTTAATCATTTACACCTGTAGACCAAATATTGTTTGATTTGAGCTACACGTTTATATGTTTTCAAAAATGATTTTGATTTTTTTTTAACAAAACACATATATGTTCCAAAAAAAACTTCTGCAGGCGCGTGCAGCGATACTTCTCCAGCTACACGTAATATATAAGTTAAAGAGTTTTTCATAACAATTAAGACATAAATTGGTATCTCAAACATTATTCGGTTTGAGCTACACGTTTATGAGCAAAATGATTTTGCTGATTGTTGTTCTTTTTGTTTTTTTTTTGCTGTATCAAACAAAACACATATATGTTCCAAAAAAAACTTCTCCAGCTGTATGTATATGAGTATATGACCATGTACATTCGGAGCTGATAGCTTATCAGGCTTTCTAGACACCAAGGAAGCAGAAGCAAGACAACAACCGTTTCAGCCACCACCTTAGATTGTCCGTATCTTCAGACCTTTCTCAGCAAGCATGGTCCTTTGTTGACTGCTATGTTGACTTTCCCCAAATGACCCGTATCAGTCTGCGTGTAATGATCTTAGATTTGGTCTTTATAACTGAAAACATGTTTCATAACTTGTTGTCTACTTTACCTTACTTGAGAAGATTACACTTTTGTTTTGTGCGGGCTTGGAGAATGTTAAAGTTGAAAACCTTCTTCGTCTTAGCGAATTAGGAATTTATCGCTGGAAGAGGATGATCTTTGCGAGTTCAATAACGTACCTAGTCTGTTCTTCTTTCGTAATTCTGGCGCTGCGTTTTCTTTGAGGAAGCCTATACCGTTTCAAATAGATAATTTAGCAAGCGTGACACACTTATATATAGAGAACGTGACTATAGACAGTTCGTTATTTAGCACAGTCGGATCAAAGTTTTCTGTACTCGAGAGTCTGATCCTTGGAATCCATTATTGGGAGGATGAAAACATGGTTATCTCTAGTGTTTCGCTCAAGTGGTTGGCCCTAGAACTATATCAAACCGGCCGGTGATCAATGTACAAGTTAATGCTCCAAGATTACTTTCTTTCGTCTGTACTGGTAATATACCTGGTCTCCTTTTTCGTACCCCTCCTCCCGAGCAAGTTAAGCTTACTTTCGATCAATCGGAAAATTTGGGTCATTCGTACTTTCTCAAGATGAGGGAAGCACTCAATTTATCTAGCAAGTTTGACATCAACATAGGAAGTGATAACCTTGATTCAGTAGGAGTGGTGCGTTTGAAGAACATTAACGTTGATGATCTCAAGGTCATGTTACCGGTTGGAGACGTTCAACTTACACTTGAAACACCATTAGATAAACGTGTGTGGAAGAAGTCGCGATTTTTTGATGCATTATTCTTGATTTTCCATCCGAGTTACATAAGGTCCTCTTACCAGGTGATAAGGAAGATGATGGAAGTAAAAAAGACTCATCTAAAAGAAGTTCTATCGAAAACTAATTTGTTTTCGACAATAGAACATTTGCAATATTTCATATGTAGTAGTTTATGTGTTTTGTTTTAGTTGAAGAGAGCTGATTTAAAAGCTCTATGTGTCCATGATTAAGTGGCAGATGATTGTCCCACATCGTTAGATAAGTCAAACTTATAGTAATATATAAGGTTGAGAGTTTTTCATAACAACTAACGTCATGGATAGTAGTTCAAACATTGTTCGGTTTGAAATGCTCATTTATGATTTTTCACACGTTTAAGTTTTCAAAAATGATTTTGCTGATTGTCGTTTCTCTTTCTTTCTTTGTTTTTTTTTTATATTTTTTTTTGGCTGTATCAAACAAAACACATATATGTTCCAAAAAAGAACTACTGCAGCTGTATGTATATGAGTATATGACCATGTAAATACGGAGCTTAGAGTAAGCTGATAGCTTATCAGGCTTTCTAGACACCAAGGAAGCACAAGCAAGAAAACAACCGTTTCAGCCACCACCTTAAAGTGTCCGTATCTTCAAACCTTTCTCAGCAAGCATGGTTGCATTATCCCACCAACATTTCACCAACAAATTCACTTTTCGTCAGCCCACCAATTTCAAGCATCTGTGTAGAACTTTCAGCTTATGGCTGCCCAACCGCCACCGGAAGTGGTGGCGGCACCGTCATCATCTGCAGGAACTACTCAGCAAAGTAACTCGGGGCACGACAAAGTGATACTGCAATAGAAACATGCACCTTTATGTGTAGTTATAGGGAACTTTCCTTATAAGATGATATTAGTTATTAATTTATATTGGCTGTTTTTTAGGAGTTCCTGAGAAGCTTTACCTCTAGGGTCATTCAGCCTGTACAGTTGAAACTACAAGTCTCAAATCAATATCTGTAAACTTGTATTTGGTGGTTTTGGAGGCGTTGGAAGGCATGCAAGGAGAAATGATTCATGGCTTATAGATTCTGTGTCGGGTCAACTACAGTTGGTTGATTTTGCAAGCACTCCATCCCCACATTTAGCTCATACGGCTTCTTTAGTAGGAGAGCAGATCCGGGGAATGCACTGAACGATTTTTGGGTGCTTAATACAACAAATAACGAATGGAAGCAGCTCCAGTGTAACGGGGCGAATTTCATCAAAGGTTAAACATGCATAATGATCTTAATCTTCTTTAATGTTGTACAGTTATCGGCATGCAGCAGCGGTTATAGGATCAAACATATATATGATTTCGGTGGGATTCACAATGGCGGCATCTCTACAACAATATATACGCTTGATAAGTGCTCCAGGGGCAAAACGTTATCTCATCATTCCCACACATTGGTAGCTTACAATTCTCAATTATATATGTTTGGAGAATACGATGGTGCAAAACCATTAGGCGATCTTTACAGTTTTGACATTCAATCATCCACATGGAAGAAAGAAAAATGACAGGAAGTATACCTTACACAAGATTCTCCCACACGATGTTTGTGTATAAAAACTATATTAGTGTCTTGGGAGGTTTTCCTATCAAACAACACTATCAAGAAACTATATGGAAGTGGATCGAGTTGGAATCTGTTTGTGAAGACCTTTTTGTATGGAAGTGGATCGAGTTGGAATCTATTGGTGAAGACCTTTTTGTTCGTTGCACGACTAGTACTTTAGGTGATGATCTTGTTATGTGAGATGAGACATTGTCCCACATCGTTAGATAAGCCAAACTTATTGTAGTATATAGGTTAGAGAGTTTTTCATAACAATTGAACTAATCTGCGTGTACTTTAAAAATTCTTTGGTTTAAGCTACACGTTTATGAGTTTTCAAAAATGATTTTAGTGATTGTAGTTTCACTCTCTCTTTTTTTTTTGCTGTATCAAACAAAACACATATATGTTCCAAAAAAACTTGTGTAGTTGTATGTATATGAGTATATGACCATGTACATTAGGAGCTTAGAGTAAGCTGATAGCTTATCAGGCTTTCTAGACACCAAGGAAGCAGAAGCAAGACGACAACCGTTTCAGCCACCACCTTAAGGTGTCCGTATCTTCAGACCTTTATCAGCAAGCATGGTCCTTTGTTGCATCACCCGATGTCGTTTCACCAACAAATTCACTTTTCTCCAGCCTACCAATTTCAAGCACACTCCATACTTAAGTCACCTACATTGGCTCGGGTCAAAGGCGCGAGAGTCCAGCGATACTTTATTGGCAAACTCAGGTATAAAGCACGATAAGATCACAAACATCTTCCTTCTACACTTATGAATAGCAAAAATTTGCGCTTGTTGACCCAACAAAAATCCTTTTAGTTTTTTACGAACAATTCAAGTGTCAGATCAAGTAGCACAAATGTTTTTTATTTATGGAAATACAGTTTTTGCCTGTTCATCATGATTCTGACCCGTTTCAATATTACTATTTTTTATTTGACCCATTAGGAGCTAGAACACAATATTACAGCATTGCACATATTACCAATGAGCTTAATCGGTTGTTTCATATCTAATTTTCTCGGAACAGAATTTATGATATATATGAGTATGACACACAAGCTCCACCGTATGGAGTCCTTGCCCCTCCACCAGGCCGATCGAGTAGATGGTTCCAAGAAAGTCTCACCAAAAGTTCCAAATGGACATTACAGCGTTGCACATATCACCTATGAGCTTAATGTGCTTGGTACACGCCTACACGGGGCCCACGTAGGATGCACTGCATCATGCATTCGATTCCCACCTCAGCACTCGAGCCACGTGGCTCTATGTGCAGGGTCAGCCATAGGACCTCCTTCCTCCCCGCTCACTTGAAAACTCTTTCGTTAGCATTTCCTTTTCCAACATCGAATTCAGCTGCTCGAGGTTTTCTGAAATTGTTGGCGTTGCCATATCGCGTGATGTTTATAAAAATGAAAAGTCAAAAGTGCCCTTGGTGCTCAGAAACAAGGCGTCTAGGAGGCATCGTTTATGTGTTTTGTTTTAGTTGAAGAGAGTTGATTTAAAAGCCCTATGTGTCCAAAATTAAGTGGGAGATGATATTGTCCCACATCGTTAGATAAACCAAACTTATAGTCGTATATAACTTAGAGAGTTTTTCATAACATTAAGTCTGTAGGTTAAACGTTGTTTCATTTGAGCTACAAGCTTATGAGCTTTTTAAGAAGATATTGCTATTTTCTTTTTAAACAAAATACATATATGCTCCAAAAAAACTTCTACAGTTGTATGTATATGAGTATATGACCATCAAAACCATGTACATTGAGCTTAGAGTAAGCTGATAGCTTATCAGGCTTTCTAGACACCAAGGAAGCAGAAGCAAGAGAACAACCATTCAGCCACCACCTTAAAGTGTCCGTATCTTCATACCTTTCTCAGCAAGCATGGTCCTTTGTTGCATCACGTGCCTATCATTTCACCAACAAATTGACTTTTCGTTAGCCCACCGATTTCAAGCACACTCCATACTAAATTCACCTACATTGGCTTGGCTCACAGGCGTGCAAGTCCAGCGATACTTATTTTGGCAAACTCAGGTATAAAGCACGATTAGATATACTTATGAATAGCAACGGAAATTTGTGCTTGTTGACCTAACAAAAACCCTTTTAGTTTTTTTATGAACAATTTAAGTGACTCATATATAGACTCTGACTCAATATTTGCACAATTTAGAAAAAAACTCGATTAAATTTTTTTCTTGGCGGTTAGGGGACATTGTCGTTCTTCCCATGATGTCTTTTAAGGACTCAGTTTGGGACTCGCTACCAAAGGAGCTTTGGTTGAGTGTTGCTGAATCACTCGGTGCTAGTCACCTGCCTAGACAAGTAAGCTAACATTCTGAAACTTTAGGCGCTGGAAATACACTTTGTTGTCCGTTCATCATGATTCTAACCACTTTCAATTTTACAGCATTTCACATATCACCTATGAGCTTAATGGTTTCTTTCAAATCAAATTTTCTCGGAATAAAATTTATGATATACGACACACAAGCTCCACCGTCTGGAACCCTTGCCCCTGCACGAGGCTGATCTAGCAGATGGTTCCAAAAAAGTCTCACCTAAAGTTCCAAATGGAAATTACAGCATTGCACATATCACCTATAAGCTTAACGTGCTTGGTACATGCCTACACGGGGCCCCGTAGGATGCACTGCATCATGCATTCGATTCCCAACTTACCACTCGAGCCAGGTGGCTATCAGCCAAAGGACCTCCTTAGGTGGGAGATGAGATATTTTCCCACATCATTTGATAAACAAAACTTATAGTAGTATATAACTTTGAGAGTTTTTTATAACAATTAAGTAAATATAAGTTTTTTCCAAAAAGAACTTCTGCACTTGTATGTGTATGAGAATATGACCATGTACATTCTGAGCTTAGCAGGCTTTCTAGACACCAAGGAAGCAGAAGCAAGACGACAACCGTTTCAGCCACCACCTTAAAGTGTTCGTATATTCAGACAAGTAGTCGCATGAATCACTCGGTGCTAGTCTCCTGCCTAGACAAGTAAGCTAGCATTATGAAACTTTTCTATGTTACATATTATACTATGTAGTTGGTTAAACGACTAATGAAACTTGATTTTCGTAAGGCAGGATTTCACCAAATGGAACGAGAGATAGGGGGTTGGAGATGCTTATTGGGGACATCGGGTAGGTTGATCATTATGTAAACTATCAAACCACATCAGCTTAGATGAGTTTGAATTACAAACAAACCACCAAGCCAAAAGATTATTAAAACAAGTCATGCATGATATTGTTTTGGTAATCGTCTGCGTGACTACGTTATTTGCTACATAGTGATAACTCAAAACCAAATCTCATTCAAATATGATGATGCCTTCTGCTACCCATTTAACCTTAATGATCCTATTCCCAAAATCAGATACTCACACAGACCATCATCTCTTTGATCTTCTTTTCGACGGCCTGGTCGAGAAGAACGTTGGTTCAGCCGTTCAGCCCGAATCACAGAGTTCCAAACATCAATGCAGCCTCTGTGAAACTACAAATCTTGTTTTTAAGCCAACTTCATGTCCATTCTTGTTTCCAGAGGCCACACCGGCATCATAGCCATCTTGAAAGCCTTGGTTCAATCGGGCGTCTTTTAAATTTACTTGACGCATCGAGATCCATATAGCCAGTGATAGGCATATGGAAGAGATTAACGAGAAAGAAGATATGGATGCTAAGGTGAGTCATTCACGATTGGCGAATTAAGGAAGTATTTACTAGACCACTCGGTCGTTTAACTCTAATAACGTCTTTTAGAGCAATGATCCTTGTAGTATTTAGTAATGAGAAAGAACTTTGGACACATTTAACCGTATGTATCACTTGCATATGTAACTAGTTTATGTGTTTTGTTTTAGTTGAAGAGAGTTGCTTTAAAAGCCCCTACGTGTCCAAAACTAAGTTGGAGATGAGATATTGTCCCACATCGTTAGATAAGCCTAACTCAGAGCAGTATATAACTTAGAGAGTTTTTCATAATAATCAAGTACATACCATGTAGTTTAAACATTGAGCTACACGTTTATGAGTTTTTAAAAATTCTTTTTTCACACGTTTACGAGTTTTCAAAAATGATTCTGCTGATTGTCGGGTTTTTTTTTGTATCTAACAAAACACATATATGTTCCAAAAAAACTTCTGCAGGTGCGCGAGTCCAGCGATACTTATATTGGACCCATTAGGAGCTAGAACGCAATATTACAGCATTGCACATATCACCTATGAGCTTAATCGTTTCTTTTTTTTATCTAATTTGACATTAGGGATTACAGGAAGCCAATTTCTTTTGTTGTTGATGTTATTATTATGTTTTGGCATATCATTAAAAACTCAAAAACATTTTCTTTCATGCAATCATATCTATAACCATCTTACTGTTAATGGGAATTTGGATAACGCGACACGATATAATATCATACCACCGTGCACTTTGAATTATGAACTTATGTAATTTCAGCTTATATAAGCATAAATAAGTTTAAAGTTATATAAGCTGAAAGTTTCTAAATAAGCCTGAAAAAATGTCCTTATGAAACATAAGCCAAAATTACATAAGCCCATAAGCCTCTTTATATAAAGCTTAATGTAGAGATGTTTTCGCTGTAGTGGTGGAATGATGACTAATAGTTTTAACCCTTAAAAGGTGAATGAAAAACTACTAAAACTATTCATTCATAACAAAATTGAGGTTCTTAGAGGGTGTTTGGTTTAGCTTATATAGTGGGCTTATAAGCTTATTAGCTTATATAAGCTTATAAGTCGAAACCAAGTGTTTGGTTAAGCTTATATAAGTGGGCTTATAAGCTTATATGTGGGTGTTTTGGTAAGCCATAAAAGTGAGGCTTTTATAACAAAAGGTGGGCTTACATAACAATAATATATAAAAAGACTTTTATACCCCACATTTAATAACTACTTCATTTAATACTCATGGACTTTTTTGTCAGTTAACTTATTAATTTTGATAAGTTAAACCAAACACTAAATTTGGGCTTATAAGCTTATGATATATAAGCCATAAATGACTTATATAATATAAGCCTAACTCAACTAATAAGCTTAACCAAACACCCCCTTATTGAGCTATTAATAGATTAATCAAGCTAAGGGGATGTTTGTTTATGCTTATTGTAAATACCATAAGCTCGCAACCTCAACTTTTTGGGCTACTGAAAATATGAAAAGCTCATAACCTCAATTTTTTGGGCTTATTGAAAATATGATATGCTCATAACCTCAAACTTTTTTGGCTTATTTAGCTCATAAACTAAATAACGTCTCTTACTAGATCTTGTTTTCAGGTTTGAGCCTTTGATAATTACTGTCTGAGTGTAAGAATGTTGTTAGTTCTATAAAGTTGGTGTCTTTCAGAAGAATCAAACATACGCTCTCCTACTAAAGAAGCCGTATGACCCAAACGTTGGGATGGAGTGCTTGCAAAGTCAACCAACTGCAGATGACCCGACACTGAACCTATAAGCCATTAATCATTTCTCCTGGCATGCCTTCCAACGCCTCCAAAACCACCAAACACAAGAATTGATTTGGGACTTTTTTGTAGTTTCTTCAAGTGTACAGGCTGAATGACCCCACAAATAAAGCTTCTCAACTGGTTCACCGGTAATCACACTATCAGTTTTATGGCAAGACTAAGTTCAGGAACACCTAAAAAACAACCAAAATCATTATGAAGTTCATAAGTGATATCATCTTATAAGGAAAGTGCCCTATAACTATACATAAAGATACATGTTTCTATTGTTTTGCTAAATAATGAGGACTTCGGAATATGATGAAACTTGACTATTAGTTATATGATCTTATAACTAGCCATCTATAGCATCAAAACGTTCACTCGCCATATAAAACCAACACGGGTCACATGCTCATATAGTAGTACCTTTCAGTAAGTTTGTCATTGCTGTCTACACTAAAACCGATCAACTCACATCAGTTTTGAGCTGTAGGATCTAGCAAACCTTTTTACAAGATAAATAAGGCTAATAAACATATGGATAGTTTAATTACACCGACCGGCATTCTATACGTGTTTTAAATAAATAGACATCACATATCAGCACAGAATGACAAGCTTACAGTTACTATGTCATCTTTAGACTCCTTTGTAAGTGGAATATCTTCCAATCCGCTACTAATCTCCTCCTGATTCAAGTCTCAAAATCCATTTAAGAAATTTCAAGATCCGAAGGTATATTTTTAGGCATGCAACCCCGTCATGTTTTATACTGTAACTGTTATAAAAGTCTGAACTTGATGTGATTTTGCATGTTACGATTGGGATGTATCTGTAGAACATATGCTCCTCATATTCGCTATATGGTAGTAGACATAAAATGTGAACAGACAGAATCATCCAGTATTAAAGTTAAAAAGAAAGCTAGAGGTACTTGGGTTTTATATATGCTCATATTGGAACTGTTCAAGATTTGATTTTTCCTACTGAGTCGCAAAAACCTACCTTTTTAATCTTGCCAAAAACCCAGAAAAACCCATGTTTTCAAATGGGTTAACTCAGTCTGAAAGGGAGAAAAATCCATATTACCAACTGGTCAACTCGGTCTCGAGATCATGATAATGTTGTTTCCAATCTTGTTTTCAGGTTTAAGCCTTTTTTGATTATTGCTCGGTTGAATTACCGGGTTTTTGTTTAAGCTTATGTTATGAGCTTATGTTTTGGTAGTGTCATTTTTCCATCTTATTTAGATACTTTTCGGCTTAGGTGTGTTTGAACTTTGAATTACAAACAAAACATCAAGCAAAAATTATTAAAAATAGTCATGATACTGTTTTGGTCATCGTCTGCGTGACTACGTTGTTCGCTACATAATGATAACTCAAAACTGAATCTCATTCAAGTACGACGCCTTCTGCTACCCATTATATGTAACTCCAACTTTACATTCAGTGTTGCGAAAGTAGCTCGAGACTTGGACCTTAACGATCCTATATTATCTGTTGCCATCTCATTTTCTGGTCCCAAAATCAGATACTCACACCGACCATCATCTCTTTGATCTTCTTTTGGACCCTGGTCCAGAAGCATGCTGAACCGGCATCATAGCCATCTTGAATGCCTTGGTTCAATTGGGCGTCTTTTAAATTTACTGATGCATCGAGATGTATATAGCCTGTGATAGGCATATGGAAGAGATTAATAAGAAAGAATATATTGTCCCACATGGTTAGATAAGCCAAACTTAAAGTAGTATATAAATTAGAGAGTTTTTCATAACTACTAAGAATTTAAGGTTATGACTCAAACATTATTGGGTTTGAGCTGCACGTTTATCTTCTTTTTTAAAAGATTTTGCTGATTTTCGTTTATCCTAAACTTCTGCAGGCGTGAGTCCAGCGATACTTATATGGGCAAACTCAGGTATAAAGCACGATAAGATCACAAACATCTTCCTTCTATACTTATGAATAGCAACCGAAATTTGCGCTTCTTGATCCAACAAAAACCCTTTTAGTTTTTTTTATGAACAATTTAAGCAACTCATATAGACTCTTGACTTAATATTTGCACAATTTAGAAAAAAATGCGATTACATTCTTTTCTTGGTTATCAGATGGGAGCGGTTAGGGGACATTGTCGTTCTTGAGAGCCTTGGTTCCATTGGGCGTCTTTTAAATTTACCTGACGCATCGAGATCCATATAGCGAGTGATAGGCATATGGAAGAGATTAATGAGAAAGAAGATATGGATAATGCTAAGGTGAGTCATCGATTAGCAAATTAAGGAAGTATGTGCTAGACCACTCAGCCGTTTAAGTATATAGTAATGAGAAATAACTTTTTTAACCATATGTATCACTTGAAGAGAGTTTTTCATAACAATTAAGCTTCAAGCTTGTGGTCTAAACATTGTTTCGTTTAAGCTACACGTTTATGAACTTTTAAAAATGACTTTTCACACGTTTATGAGTTTTCAAAAATGATTTTACTGATTGTCGTTTTTTTTTGCTGTATCAAACAAAACACATATATGTTCCAAAAAAAGCTTCTGCAGTTGTATGTATATGACGAGTATATGACCATGTGCATTCGGAGCTTAGAGTAAGCCGATAGCTTATCAGGCTTTCTAGACACCAAGGAAGCAGAAACAAGACAACAACCTTTCAGCCACCACCTTAAAGTATCCGTATCTTCAGACCTTTCTCAACAAGCATGGTCCTTTGTTGCATCACCCCCTATCATTTCACCAACAAATTCACTTTTCGTTAGCCCACCGATTTCAAGCACACTCCATACTTAATTCACCTACATTGGCTCGGCTCACAAGCGTGCAAGTCCCGCGATAGTTATATTGGCTAACTCATGTATAAAGTACGATAAGATCAAAAACATCATTATATACTTATGAATAGCATCAGAAATTTGCACTTTTTGACCCAACAAAAATCCTTTTACTTTTTTTATGAACAATTTAAGGGACTCGTATATAGAGACTCTGACTCAATATTTGCACAATTCTAAAAAATATGCGATTACATTTTTTTCTTGGTTATTAGATTGGAGCGGTTAGGGGACATTGTCGTTCTTCCCATGACGTCTTTCAAGGACTCGGTTTGGGACTCGCTAAGGAGCTTTGGTTGAGTGTTGTTGAATCACTCGGTGCTAGTCACCTGCCTAGACAAGTAAGCTAACATTCTGAAACTTTACTACGTTACACAACGACATTTCGTGAAACATTTGTATTGCAGGAGCAAGGGTGGTATGTTGCACGTGCATCGGTGCATGGCAACATGAAATAGAAGAAGATTCATGGACAGAACAAGTCTCAAAATCCATAAAAAAAATCAAGATCCGAAGGTATAACGCTTAAAAGGTTCTGAACTTGATGTTATATATAAGGTAAGGTGACACTTAATGATCCTATATTATCTGTTGCCATCTCATTTTCTGGTCCCAAAATCACATACTCACACCGACCACTATCTCTTTGATCTTCTTGTGGACTCTGGTCGAGAAGCATGCTGGTTCAACCCGAAACACAGAGTTCCAAACATCAATGCTACTTCTGTGATACCCCAATACTTCACTAGTTACAAATCCTGTTTTTAAGCAAACTTCATGTCTATTGCTGTTTCTAGAGGCCAAACCTGCATTATAGCCATCTTGTAAGCCTTGGTTCAATTGGGTGTCTTCTTTATTTAATGACGCATCGAGATCCTTATAGCATGTGATAGGCGTATGAAAGAGGTTAATGAGAAAGAAGATATGGATAATGCTAAGGTGAGTCATTCACAATTAGCGAATTAAGGAAAATGACCACTCAGCCGTTTTCTATAACGTCTTTTAGAACAATGATCCTTATAGTATTTAGTAATGAGAAACAACTTTGGACACATTTAACCATATGTATCAACTAGTTTGTGTTTAATTTATGTGTTTTGTATATTGTCCCACATCGTTAGATAAGTCAAACTTATAGTAGTATATAAGTTAGAGAGTTTTTCATAACAACTAAAAACGTGTTCGTGTACTTAAAACATTGTTTGGTTTGAACTACACGTTTACGAGTTTTCAAAAATGATTTTGCTTACTATCATTTTTTTTGCTGTATCAAACAAAACACATATATGTTCAAAAAAAAACTTCTGCGCAGGGGTGCGAGTCCAGTGATACTTATATAAGGCAAACTCAGGTATAAAGCACGATAAGATCATAAAACATCTTCCTTCTATACTTATGAATAGCAACAGAAATTTGCTCTTGTTGACCCAACAAAAATCCTTTTAGTTGATTATGAACAATTTAAGTGACTCATATATAGACTCTGACTCAATATTTGCACAATTAAACGCGATTAAATTTTATGATTGGTTATCATATGAGAGCGGTTAGGGGACATTGTCGTTCTTCCCATGAGGTCTTTAAAAGACTCAGTTTGGGACTCGCTACGGAAAGAGCTTTGGTTGAGTGTTGCTGAATCACTCGGTGCTAGTCGCCTGTCTAGACAAGTAAGCTAACATTAACTTACTATGTTACAAAATATTATAAAACGACCAATGAAACTTGAGTTTGTTAGGGCAGGATGGCTAACAATAACTTTACTATGTTACAAAATACTATGTTATAAAACATTATACTACATAACAAAAGTTTTATAAAGAACATTCTCTTAAAAAAGTTATATAAAGAATATTCTCTTAAAAAAGTAGAATTTCCTCAATCTCAACCATCCATTCGAATCTTATCTAATAGTCTATATTAATCTTTTTAAATTTAATTAAAAAAACCACTTTCATCTATTTCTTAAAAATTAAATATCTCTCAAACCGTTAATCGTTACGAAAAAGTAATTATACCATCACGACGGGAATTAAATTATCTTTCTATAAATAGACATTTCTATATACTTTCAGCAAAAGAAAAAAATTAAAATCACAGGTGATTCTCGAAAAATTACATGTGATTTTCGAAACTCACGTTTGATTTATTATTTAAAAAATCCTATTTGAATTTATAATATCACATGCGATTTATGAAAATCACGTGTAATTTTTTTAGCGAGAATTTCAACATTGTAAAATCATTATACGTATATGAAAATAACCGTCTATTAAATGACAAAATATTTTCGTCATTACTTTAAAATCACATGTGATTTTCACACGTATCTTGTGTAATCACATGTGATTTTTTTATTTTACGTTTGACATATTTATATTCCTCAAACCTAAAGCGCTAGAGCAACTCAATAGAGTCCAACCGTTATGAATAGTAGCGTTATGATATATAATTCCACAAATGTGGTTTTTAAAAAATTATATTTCAATTAGAAAAGGATAGCGACGCACCTTACTACTCGTTTGTCTCAAGTAAATATAATAAAAGTTATTAAAAAACTAAAAAATAAAACAAAAATCACATGTAATTATGTTAATATATTAAAATATTTGTTGTCATCTATATAAGATATATAGAATAAATTGGCTTCTGAATTACATATGATTTTGTTTGAATCACATGTAATTTTGCTTGAATTACATCTGATTTAGTAATAATTACATCTGATTTTACTTGCATTACATGTGATTCAATCATTTCAAAACTTTAACTTTTCTAACAAACCAAGATGAATTACATGTGATTCTGTTTTAATCACATGTAATTTTGTTTATATGTTAAAGTGTCTGTTGTCATTTATGTAAGATATATAAAATAAATTGGCTTTTGAAGTACATGTAATTTTATTTGAATCACATGTAATTTTTCTTGAGTCACATATAATTCGATGATAATTACATCTGATTTTGCTTCCATTACTTGTGATTCAAACATTTAAAAACTTTAACATATTCAAACCAGCTCACTTCAAATATATCACATGTGATTTTCTTTGAATCACATGTAATTCTGACACTCTAATGTTTCAAGTAAAGTTAGATATTTTCAACAATGTTCGTATCTTTTTAGCTCCACTTCAAGTGATTTTTCTTTCATTCTTTTATCATCCTCCTTTCACATCACATTTGTCTCCAGACCGTGACAGTTTTTACATGAGAACTTCTTCGCATTCGGCAAATAGGATCATATAACAACATAAAAAATAAGAACTAGTTTTTCATATTTGTTTTATGTATAAATCACATATGATTTGTACGAATCACATGTGATTTATTAGAATCACACGTGATTCAAACAAATCACATGTGATATTTTAATAAAAATCACACGTGATTTTTACAAATCACAAGTGATTTATTAAAATCATAAATAATTTAATTTTTTTTCACAAAAAGACAAAACTAAATCACATATGATTACTTTTTAATTCATTCAAATTTGAACACATTATGATTATTTTTTCATAAAAAGATAAAACTAAATCACACATGAACACACTAGTCACGCGCAGTTTTTGTGTGCTCCAAAAACGTTTTCTGACGGACCTTCATCTTATTCACTGTCAACAAGCTCATCTCCGGCCTGTAAAAAGTTAAGAATAATAGCTCCGACGTTGGCATTTTTTTCTTGAAATCTTTGTTTCCGTCAGTCAAACATATCATTATGTCCTTTACATATATCTATATTAAAAACCTGTAGAAATTCATTCACATTACTACATAACATTCATATTGCATCATCACGGAAGAATCCATACAAGCAACTCCCTGTTATAAATACTTGCACAAAAGTATTTTAAATAATGTTTTGACCTTTAATGGTCAAACATTGACCGGTCACAAAAGCTACATTTAAGCTTTGCATTTACAGCAAAAGACTTCACTAATAGAAGTTCAAATTTATAACCTTCTCGTGCAACATTTCATTCTATCCATTTTATTCTCATCTCAACCAACTACATTCTCGAGCCACATGACCTCCTTTTTCCGCACCGGTAACATCCATTTGAACCATAACACATTCACCCACATGGCTACAACCGCAATTAGTACATATATCTGGATCGATCTGTTTCTTGTTACCAGTTATGATTTACGGTGACCGATTGTGATTTCTGACGAGTTTTTTGTTCTTCCGATGAATGATCTATTTGTGATTTCTGATGATGGATCGCGATTTTTATCAGTTTTTAGGTAAATGGAATGTGATTCATGATGATTGGTGACGTTTTACGGTCATTTTTGAATTACATTGTTAGAATGAAGTGAGTCGATGGTTGTTTTATTTCCAATTGATGATTGTGTTACACGATGTGTGTTTTTCTTTAGAAAGAGAACATAAAATATTAGTGAGGTGATATTTAGAATTTATTCAGGGTTTAATAGTAGCCTTTGGATGGAAGAGAATTCAAAGGTCCAGATCTGCTCCTTTGTTCTTTAAAAAGAGTGTGATATACCAGGATCTCACCTCTACACTACATAGTTGTAATTGATGTTAGGAATTGTAATTTAATTACATTACAAGGATGTTTGGTTCACATAAGTAGCCGAATTGTAATTCACTTTACATTACGTTGACTATTTGGTTTGCGTTGTAATTTTAATTCATACATTACAATTACATCTATTGAGGGAATTCAGATTAGAAACGAAGTTAGATGGAAAGCTTTGAATTACGTTGTAATTCAGTATTTTTATACTTTAAAACACTGTATTTATAATTAATAATAATAATAATAATAATTAAAATTTATTATTAAATTTTTTTATTATTATTAAAATTATTATTACGGAGTATTATTTATTAATAAAATAGTTATTATTATATTAATTAAATATTTATATCATAGCCTTAGTAAAATAATTATTATATTAATATAAAATTATTAATATAAATATGTTAATATAAAAATATTAATAAAACAATTATTAGAAAATATATAATATTAAATAAATACAAAAAAATATTAAAAGAAAAATATAAAACTAATATAATATTTAAAAATTATTAAAATAGTAATATTAAAAAATATTAATTAAATAATTATCATAAATATTTTGAAAAATAACTAATTAAATTATTATCTTTAAAATTATTACTATTAATAAAAACGATATTTTCATATTATTAATATGTTAATATAATAACTATTAACAAAATAATTAATATAAACAAATATTAAATATTAATTTTATTGTTATTAATTAATTATTATTAAAAAATAATAAAAGTTAATATAAATAAATATTATTTTCATTATTATTTTCACTATAATATTATTTACATATTATTTTATTACTGATAATTTATTTTATTATTTAGTATTTATTATATACTATTATATATTATTATATATTATTTATTATTAAATATTATTAACAATTTTATTAAATATTATAATAATATTTTTGAATTACTATTAAATAATTTATTATTATATTTTTTGTTATTATTATTTATCATATTTATTATTTATTATTATTATTATGATTATTATAATTTTTTGTTTTTATTATTAATATTATATTTTTATTTATTGTTTTACTATTATTATTATTACTTTTTTTTATAAATATTGTTATTTAAGTTTGAAAAAAAATAAAAAAACAAATTACATTACGTCGGTAACCAATCAAACACATTGATAAAATATATCAATTACAATTACAATTCAGTCAAATTACAATTCCTTTCACCAAAGTAAAATTCCTTAAAGGCCCTGTATGGTTCACCATAATTCGACGTAATTGGATGTAATTGTGATTTGTTTATGTTAGGTAGGCTGTTTGGTTGACATAAATGAATGAAATTGTGTTTTACTTTACATTACGTAGGTTGTTTGGTTTGCGTTGTAATTGTAATTCAGGCATTTCAATTATGTCCATGAAGGGAGTTCATATTACATAGAAAATTAGATGGAAAGTTTTGAATTACGTTGCAATTCTACATTTTTGTACTTAAAACTTAAGTTTTTATAATTAATAACAATAATAATAATTATTAATAATAATTATTATTAGTTATTATTTTTATTTTGTTAAAAAAAAACTTTATTATATTAATAAAATATTTAGTTATTAATAAAATAGTTATTATTATATTAATATAATATTTAAGTAATAATATTAATAAAATTATTATTATTATATTAAGAAAATAATAAAAATTTCGTATTATTAAATAAATAAATAACTATTTTTAATAGAATAATTATTAAATTACTATTCTTGAAAATTAATATTACATTAGCAATATATTAAAGAAAATTAATACAAAATATTTATTAATTAAATAATCATTAGAATAATTATAAAAAAACTTAAAAAATTAATTTCTAACTATATTATTATGATTTTTTTCAATTATTATTATATCATTTCATTAGAATAATAGTAATTAAAAAGTTAACGGGAGCCGATTATGATTAGAATTATTATTCTTAATAAAAAATATAGTTTTATATTATTAATATATTAATACAATAATTATTGATAAAATAATCAATATAAAAAATAATAAATAATAAAAAATATTATATTTATTGCTGTAAATTAATTACTGTAAAAAATAAAAATTATAAATAAATATTTATTATTATTGTTATTACTATCATATTATGTACATGTTAAATAATAATACTGATAATAATACTAAATAAATATAAAAATAATTAATATTATTATTATTGTTTATTATTATTATTATTTGTTTAAATATTATTAATAATAATAATTATTATTAATAGTATCTTCAATATCTAACAATTAACTCATGTTTGACACGTTTACATTGTGCAGCATGCCCTCAACCACTACACGTCCTGATGCAAAACCAGTCATCCCAATTTGCGTCAAGAGAGATGAACTGCGAGATCCACACATACATCAAGTCCTCCATTCTAAGTTTTTTTAAATAAATTTAAGTTACATTACATTGGTAACCAACCAAACACAGTGATAGAACATATGAATTACAATTCTAACACATTTTACACCTCTTTCAGTTACAGTTCATTCAAATTATAATTGCATTCGAATTGCAATTCCTATCATCAATTACAATTAATTTCAAAATATAATGCGAATCAAACGCTCACTTATGTTTTTAAGTATAAAAATATAAAATTATAACGTAATTCAAAACATTTAATTATCATCTAACTTCACATATAATCTGAATTCCCTCCATGAATATAATTGTAATGTCTAAATTACAATCATAACGCAAACCATAAAAAAAGATAATCTTACTATATTATAAAGCCATTTAAGACTTTTGTAACAAACTTTTGAAATGCTTAATTTTCAGATTTTTTTACACAAATCATCTTACTATATTATAAAGTTATTTAAGATTTTTGCAACAAACTTCTGAAATGCTGAATTTTCATATTGTTTTACTTAATATACAAATCAAGTTGTTTAATATCTTCCTCATATTATATACCAATAACCTTTAGTAACATTTTTTTATTATAATTTTTTTAACAAACTATTAATATAACATTTTTAATTTCAAACTGAAATACCTTTTTATCTATTTATTATTTTCATAATTTAAATTAATTTAAATCCACCATATTTTTTAAAATTTTGTGATTTTTAATTTAGTATCTATTTTAATAAAAATATATAATTTTTAGTTTTTTTTAACTTATAGTGGGTTTATTTTGATTTAAGTTTTTTATTACTTTAAATTAAATTAATGTGATTACGAACTTTTGATAGGTAAGACCAGTGTTTTAAAAACCGGTTTGACCCGGCCGGTTCAATCGGTTGAACCGGGAACCGGAATGATGACCGGTCCGTTGTGAGCCGGATTTCGACTGTAACTCGAACCGGATTGAACCGCCGGGTTTTGATCGTCCCGGTTAACCCGTTGACCGGAAACCGGCTGGTTCAAAAAAAAAAGAAAAAAAAGATCCAAAATCAGATTATGTAATTAAACAAGATCGACGTGTAGTTGAGATCGATCCATTTAACTTTCAATTTCTTGGATGTTAGCTTGATGAGGACAGTTTTAATAGATGAACCTGAAGATCTGTTGTTAAATCCTTGTTTTTTGGGTTCTTGTTTTGTTTGAGGCTATCTTTGATGGCTTTTGTTTAAGGCTATGTTTGATGGGATCTTTGTGTTCTGGGTTCTTGTTTTGTTTAAGATGTTTGACGGTACTTATTATACAAAGATATGATGATTGATATACAAAAATAAGGCAATGTTTGATGGGTTTTTTGTTTGTATTGGGAATGACAGAAGAATAAGGCAAAGTTTTTAAGTGATGTGTTGTTATCTATCACCTGTACATATATATATTAATACTTATTACTGTTTTACGAAGTGATTCTCTTTTTTTTGTTATTTTTTGTGGGTTTGGCGGGAAAAAAAACTTAACATGTGTCTCTGGAAAATGTTTATGCCACGTATTATTTCCACCACCGACCCATCAAATAAAAATCCCACCCTCATTATTTTCACCCATTGATTTCTCACAATACCAGAAAACAAAACATTATCACCACCAAAGAATATTGAGATCTTGATTAGAATAAAAAAGATCTTGCATAATTATCATCATAAGAAACGGTTCATCATCAATTCATCACCAGTAGTGATTCAGGTAATATGAATA
>JANFOE010003393.1:0-42842 GCA_025667525.1 Glebionis coronaria
CCACGCCAAATGGCAGCAGGTCATGGACATTCTCGACGTCTGGTTCGACAGCGGCTGCACCCACACCTTCACGCTGGAAGACCGACCCGATTTGAAATGGCCGGCGGATGTCTATCTGGAAGGCTCCGACCAGCATCGCGGCTGGTTCCATTCGTCCCCTGCTGGAAAGCTGCGCGACGCGTGGCCGTGCGCCCTACAATGCCGTTGTGACCCACGGTTTCACCATGGACGAGCAGGGACGCAAGCAGTCGAAGTCGCTCGGCAACGTGGTCGCCCCGCAGGAAGTCATGAGCCAGTCGGGTGCCGATATCCTGCGCCTGTGGGGTGATGACCACGGATTACTGGGAAGACCAGCGCCTCGGCAAGGCCATCATCCAGACCAATGTCGATGCCTATCGCAAGCTGCGCAACACCATCCGCTGGATGCTCGGCACACTCGCCCATTACAAGGGCGAGGAGATCGCCTATGACGATCTGCCGGAGCTGGAAAAGCTGGTGCTGCACCGCCTGTCCGAACTGGATGGCGTTGTTCGCGAAGGTTATGATGGCTTCGAGTTCAAGAAGATCACCCGCGCGCTGATCGACTTTGCCAATGTCGAGCTTTCGGCCTTCTATTTCGACGTCCGCAAGGACACGCTGTATTGCGACGCGCCGTCGTCATTGAAGCGTCGCGCAGCCCTGTCGGTTATCGCCAAGCTGTTCGATTGCCTGGTGACGTGGCTTGCCCCCATGCTGCCCTTCACCACGGAAGAAGCGTGGGCTGTCGCGCTACCCCGGATGCGGAGTCGGTGCATCTCGCCCAGTTCCCGGAAATCCCGGCAAACTGGAAGAACGATGCGCTGGAAGCGAAGTGGGGAGAAAATCCGCAAGGTCCGCACCGTCGTGACGGGCGCACTTGAAGTCGAGCGCCGTGAAAAGCGCATCGGCTCCTCGCTGGAGGCAGCACCTGTCGTCCACATCGCCGACGCCGATCTGCTGGCCGCGCTGAAGGATCAGGACTTTGCCGAGATCTGCATCACCTCAGCCATCACGGTTGTGGGTGACGAAGGCCCTGCTGACGGTTTCCGCCTGCCGGAAGTGCCGAAGGTTGTGGTCGAGCAGAAGCTGGCGGAGGGCGTGAAATGCGCCCGTTCGTGGCGGATCACCACCGATGTCGGGTCCGATCCGGATTATCCTGACGTTTCTGCCCGCGATGCTGCGGCCCTGCGTGAGCTTGCCGCACTCTCGTAATGAAAATGACCGGATGAATTGCGCTTTGCCTCTTCATCCGGTACACCTGCCTGAAAATGGCCGGATTTGCACGGCAATGCGGGCTGCCGCCTGCCGAAAGACGATGTCTGGCGAAGTGGGACGGACGGCTGGAAGGGTTTCAATGAAGACGATGCAGGGTAATGCGCAGGGTTTGGGCATGTTTCGCACGGTTGTTGGCGTCACGACGATAGGCGTGCTGCTGGGCGCCTGCACCCAGCCCGACCTACGGAACGGGCAAGACGGCGGGCCCGAACAGCTCGTCGACGACCTGGGCAACGCAACCTCGATCACCGGCGACCAGAGCAAGCGCAACCTGAAATATGGCCCGCGCCCCGGCCTTGTCGGTTCCAGCCCAGGCCCGCGCCGAACAGCTGACCACGCCGCAGCAGAACATGGCCAGCCGCGAAAATAACCCGCAGTGGGTCGAATCGCCGGAAGAAACCCGCGAACGTCTGCGCGACGAGGCGGATGCCAACAAGAACAACCCGCATTACCGCTCCGCCGCTGCTTGCAGGCAACGGTACGGCCGGTCAGATGACCGAAAGCCAGAAGTGGGAAGCCTTCCGCAAGGCCAAGGCCGAAGCACAGGGCGGTTCCGTCGTCAACGCCCAGCGCAAGTTCCTGGACCGATCCGCCGGCTGAATATCGCAGCGTTCCGCAGGATCAGCTGACCGATCTTGGCGAACCCGAGCAGAAGAAGGAAAAGCGCCGCAAGAAAGAAGCGGCTGTTTGCGGGCACCGGCAAGAGCTGGTGGAACCCCTTCCAATAAAGACAATGGCGGCCTGCGGGAGATTTGATCCTCCTGCAGGCTGCTTAGTCGTCGAGACGCTTCTCGCGAAAAAACTGCCGCAGGATGTCTGCGCTTTCGCTTTCCGCCAGTCCCTGAATAGACATCGGGCGCGTGGTGGCAGGTGGGTTGGCTGAAAAAGCGAACGCCGCTCTCCACGGCGCCGCCCTTCGGGTCCTGTGCGCCGTAATAAAGTCTGCGGATACGGGCAAACGAGATCGCCGCCGCGCACATGGTGCAGGGCTCCAGCGTCACGTAGAGATCGGCATCGGTCAGGCGTTCCTGTCCCAATGCCTCGCAGGCCATGCGGATCGCGGCGATTTCGGCGTGCGCCGTCACATCATGCAATTCTCGGGTACGATTGCCGGATTTGGCGATGACGCGCCCGTTCAGAACCACGACCGCGCCGATCGGAACCTCATTCCGCTCAGCCGCGGCACGGGCTTCCGCCAGCGCCAGTTCCATGAAATGCGTCCTTTCGGCCATTGCGTTTCAATTTCCTCTTAACCCTTGTGCTTGGACCTGATAGGACAGCCCAAACAACAGGCAAACAGCAAATGACTTTTAAAGACAAGCCGAAGCGTGACGGCGGCAAGACATTTAGCCGCGACAAGAAGCCCAAAGGCCCAGGCAAGCCGGCCGCACAGCGCGACGCGCCAAAGCCGCCGAGGCAAAGGCAGCCCCGCTGCCGGAAACCGTCGGTGGCTCCAAGCCCGAGCGTATCTCCAAAATCATGGCACGCGCCGGTGTGGCCTCGCGCCGCGACGTCGAGCGGCATGATCATGGAAGGGCGTGTGTCGCTGAACGGCGTCAAGCTGGACACGCCCGTCGTCAACGCCCACGCTGTCGGACAAGATCGAAGTGGACGGCATGCCGATTCGCGGTGCCGAGCGCACGCGGCTGTGGCTCTACCACAAGCCCGCCGGTCTGGTGACCACCAATTCCGACCCCGGAAGGCCGCCCGACCGTCTTCGATAATCTTCCCGCAGAGCTGCCGCGCGTGCTCTCCATCGGCCGCCTCGATATCAACACCGAAGGCCTGCTGCTGCTGACCAATGATGGCGGCCTTTCCCGCGTGCTGGAACTGCCGACCACCGGCTGGCTGCGCCGTTACCCGCGTGCGCGCCCATGGCGAAGTGGATCAGGCAGCGCTCGACAAGCTGAAGGAAGGCATTGCCGTCGATGGCGTGCTCTACGGCGCGATCGATGCCACGCTCGATCGCACGCAGGGTCACAATGTGTGGATCAGCATGGGCCTGCGCGAAGGCAAGAACCGCGAGATCAAGAACGTGCTCGGCGCGCTTGGTCTTGAGGTGAACCGCCTGATCCGCGTATCCTACGGCCCGTTCCAGCTCGGCGATCTGCCCGAAGGCAAGGTGCTCGAAGTGCGCGGCCGCATGCTGCGCGACCAGCTGGGCCCACGCCTGATAGAACAGGCTGGCGCCAATTTCGACGCGCCGATCTACAACAATGTCACCGAAGATGAGGACGACAGTGCGCCGAAGCGGCCCGTGAAGTCCGAATGGGCAAAGAACGACGCGCCTGTTGGCAGGGAGCGGTCCAACAAGGGCGGCAAGTCCGAGGATCGTCGCGAAAAGGCGCTCGGCCGCCTCGACACCAAGCGCGGCGACAAGCCCGCCGGAAAATTTGGCGCGAACCCTGCGGGTAAGTTCGGCGCGAAGGGCCCGCAACGAGGATGAGGGTGACGACCGCCGCCCACGCCAGCCCGCTGGCACGAGCCGCACGGCGAATGTCTGGATGGCGCCCGGTGCAAGGCCGACGCGTGACGGCAAGGAGCGCAAGTCTTCCGCCCGCGCGGAAGCCGAAAGCCTGTTCAAGAAACCATCTGCGCAGGATGAAGCCCGCCGCAACGTCGTGCGACATGCGGATGCCGAAGGCGAGTGGATCCGCTCCGACTCCCCCGCGCGAAGAAGAAGGTGGCCGCGGACGCGGCGACCGTCCGCGCGGCGAAAAGAGTTTTGGTGATCGTGGTGGACGCGGCGGAAAGTTTTTTTGGCGACCGTCCATTCCGTGACCGGCCACGCGAGGATGGCGACCGCCCGCGCGGTCAAAAGAGCTTCGGCGACCGTCCGGCGCGCGGTGACAAGCCCTTTGGCGACCGGCCGTTCCGTGACCGCCCGCGTGAGGACGGCGACCGTGATCGCCCCCGTGGCGAAAAGAGCTTTGGTGACCGCACCGCCCGTGGTGAAAGACCTGCCGGTGACCGCCCTTTCCGAGACAGGCCCCGTGAAGACGGTGATCGTCCGCGCGGCGCGCGCCCCGGCCGGCGACAAGCCCCGCGGTGGCAAGCCGGGGGGCAAGCCAGGCTTCGGCAAGCCCCTCTTTCGCCAAATCGGGCGAGCGTGGCGAGCGTTCTGGTTTCTCAGGCAAGAGCAAAGGCCCCGGTGGTCCCGGTGGCGGCAAGCCGGGCGGCAAAGGCCCGGGTGGCAAACCTTCTGGAGGCAGGGGAATGACACGTAATGCGGATCGTAGGCGGTGAGTTTCGCGGCCGCACATTGGCCGCGCCGAAATCGAATTCCCATTCGTCCGACCATCGACAGGACAAGGGAAAGCCTCTTCAACATTCTGAGCCACGCCTATCCGGAAAGTCTTGACGGCACGCGCGTTCTGGACGTTTTCGCCGGAACGGGTGCGGTTGGGCTGGAGGCGCTGTCGCGCGGCTGTCGCGTGGCGCTGTTCGTCGAGAACGGCGTCGAGGGCAGGGGCCTTCTGTGGGAAAACATCGATGCGCTCGGCCTGCATGGTCGCGCCCGTATCCTGCGGCGTGACGCCACCAAGCTCGGCGGCGTCAACAACATCGAGCCCTTCGATCTTCTTTTCGCCGATCCGCCCTATGGTCACGGCCACGGCGAAAAGGCGTTTGCGGCGGCCCATACCGGCGGTTGGCTGAACCCCGGCGCGCTTGCCATATTGGAAGAGCGCGGCGATGTGGCAGTCAATGTCGATCCGGCGTTCAAGCTGCTCGAAAGCCGCATCTTCGGCGACACGAAAATGCATTTCTATCGCTACGAGCCCTGACGGGACACGCCCCGTCAGTCACGGTCTTGTCTTGTTTGCGCAATAGGCAGAACCCTTACCGTGGTAAACTTCTGGGGTGTTTTGCATGGAGCAGGCTGGCAACGAGGGGATCACGATCGTCAGCGCCGGAGAAGAGGTTCCCGGGCGCGACGGTCAAAAAGGCCATGAGCCGACATTCGGACTGGCGCTCGGCGGCGGCGGCGCGCGCGGCATCTGCCATATCAATGTCGTCGAGGCGCTTGACGAACTCGGCATCCGGCCGGTCGCAATCTCCGGTTCTTCCATCGGGTCCATCATCGGCGCGGGCATGGCTGCCGGCATGTCAGGCCGCGACATTCGCGAGTACACGCTCGAACTCATGGGGCGCAAGGGCTCCGTCGCCAACCGGCTCTGGAGCCTGGGTCCCGCTTCGATGCGCCACGCAGCCCATGGCTTTCGCTTCGGACAGTTCAATCTCGAACTTATTCTTCACGCCTTGATGCCACAGGCGTTGCCGAAGGAGTTCTCCGAACTCGCCGTTCCGCTGAAAGTCATAACAACCGATTATTACGCACAGACCGAAGTGGTGGTCGAAAGCGGTGAGATCATTGAGGCGCTGGCGGCCTCAGCCGCCATTCCGGCGCTGTTCATGCCGGTTCGTATCGACGGTCGCATCATGATCGATGGCGGCATCTTCAATCCGGTCCCCTATGAGCATCTGCTTGACCACGCCCGATATCGTGATCGGCCTTGATGTCGTCGGTGGCCCGGAAGGGGATGGAACCACCATGCCCAGCCGATTGGAAAGCCTGTTCGGCGCCAGCCAGTTGATGATGCAGGCGGCGATTGCCCTCAAGCTCAGATTGCGCCCCGCCACACATTTTCCTGCGCCCGCCGGTGCACCCGCTTCGGCGTGCTGGATTTTTTGAAGTCTGAGGAGGTACTGAATGCTTCGGCCGGCATCAAGGATGATCTGAAACGGCAGATCGAGATGCAGGTGGAGCTGTTTCATCGCGGGCAGGGTGTGGAGGCCTGAATAATCGCTACGAGCGGGCGGGTGCTGCGCGTTTCTTCTCCCCGGCGGGGAGAAGAAACAAGCGGCGTGCTCCCAAATATCGCCGCGAAGTTCACAGCGAAACTTCCGTCTGGCTATCCTCCGCATCCTCGTCTTCCTCCCCGCCTTTCCGCCTTGTTCTTCGGTTTCATCAGCGGCTCCGGCTTCACCTCGCGCACAGGCTTGTTGTGCAGCATCTGCCGTCCTGCCGCGAGGCCTTCGACCGCTTGCAGTTCCAGCCGCTGTTCATCGCGTTCACGAATGTCGTCGGCGATGGCGAGCGCCCTTTCGCCGTCCCATGTCCAACCCTTCCAGAATGCGCCTGCCGAACAGAAGACCTGATTCCAGCGTCTCGCGGATTTCATATTCAACGCCCTTTTTTCTGAGGTCGAGCGAATGAATCCGGTCATAGGAGCGGACGTAAAGACGCGCGCTTGGAAACTCCGACTGGATCATGTCGATGATGCGGTCGGTCACGTCCTTTTTATGGGTGCAGACCGCCACGAGATCGGCCCCGCTCGATCCCCGCGGCGATCAACACGTCCTTGCGGGTGCCATCGCCGAAAAAGATACGGAAGCCGAACCGCGAGGCCTGACGTACGCGGTCGGCCGAACTGTCGATGACGGTCACGTCGCGACCGCCGGCAAGCAGGATCTGCGAAGCAATCTGGCCGAAACGGGAAAAGCCGATCATCAGCACATCCGCGCCCGCGCCATCGAAATCCTCCTCAAGCTTGTCTTCCTCCGCGTCCCTCCGCCGTCAGACGCCTGGAAATCACGGCCAGAAGCGGTGTTAGGGCCATGGAAAGCGTGACCACGGCGACAAGGATCGAGGCGGTTGCCTGCGGGAATAGACCCGACGCGGCAGCCGTCGTGAAAAGCACGAAACCGAACTCGCCCCCCTGCGCAAGCAGCAGGGCAATGCGGCTCGATGCATAGCGAGACGAGCCGGCGATGCGACATACCCCATAGATCAGCGCGCCCTTGACCGCCATCATGGCAGGCACGGCGATGAGGATGAGGACCAGATGCTCCCAGACGATATGGATATGCAACGACATGCCGACAGCCATGAAGAACAGCGCCAGAAACAGGCCACGAAATGGCTCGATATCCGCTTCCAACTCGTGACGATAGGATGACTCAGACAGCATCAGCCCCGCCAGCAGCGCGCCCATGCCCATCGAGGGCCGGGACCATTTCCATGATGGCCGCTGCACCGATGACGACAAAAAGGGCTGCCGCAATCATGACCTCGCGTGCGCCGGTGCGGGCGATGATCTGGAACATGGGGGTGAGAAGATACCGCCCGGCAAGGATCATTCCGGCCACCGCGACGACGGAGGCGATGAGATCGGACACCATCGAATCCGTCGGCACATCGGGCCGGTTGGAAAGAATGGTGACGAGCGCCAGCAGCGGCACGATGGCAAGATCCTGAAACAGCAGGATCGAAAAGGAGCGGTTGCCGTGCCGCGTGTTCATGTCGCCGTCATCTTCGAGAATCTGCAGCGCAAAGGCCGTGGAGGAAAGCGCAAGACCGAACCCCGCCACCACGCTTCCCCGCCAGTCGATCAGCCCTGCCCACCACGCGATTGCCGCCAGCGCGCTGCCGGTCACCAGCACCTGCGCCAGCCCCAGCCCCAGAATGTCGCGCCCGCATCTGCCAGATGCGCGATGGCTTGAGTTCCAGCCCGATGATGAAGAGCAGGAAAACCACGCCGAGTTCGGAGACGTTGAAGATGTCCTTCGCATCCGTGACCAGATGCAGGAACGGTCCGATGATGATGCCGGCCACGAGATAGCCGAGCACAGTCCCAAGGCCCAGCTTGCGGAAAACAGACGCCGCAATGACCGCACCGGCCAGAAGCAGCAGGGGTTCGGAAAAGAGAGCGTCGTGCTCGGTCATGGTGGCGGACTTTCGAATAAGGCGGCGACAACGCGGTGCTGAAGGAGAAAGCGGCGTTTCGCCCTTGATGCGGGGTTGCTGGCACAATAAATGGAACAGGAATGAAAGGCCAACTAATGTCCTCAGAAATAGATTCTTCCAAACTTCTCGATCGCGCCAGCGAACTTGTAGACCTCGCCCGCGCCGCCGGCGCCGATGAGGCCGATGCAGTTGTCGTCCGCTCCCGGTCGCAATCGGTCGGCGTGCGGCTGGGCAAGGTGGAAAGCACCGAATCCTCCGAAAGCGACGATTTTTCGCTGCGTGTTTTCGTTGGACGCCGGGTGGCCAGCGTTTCGGCCCAATCCGGGCTTTGACCTGAAAACGCTGGCCGAGCGGGCTGTCGCCATGGCGAAGGTTTCGCCGGAAGACCCCTTTGCCTGCCTTGCGGACAAGGAACGGCTGGCGACATCCTATGACGATCTCCAGCTTTTCGACGCGACGGACGTTTCGGCGGATCAGCTTCGGGAAGCGGCCCTTGCTGCGGAAGAGGCTGCCCTCTCGGTCAAGGGCGTCAGCAATTCTTCGGGCGCGGGTGCATCGAGCGGTATGGGCGGTCTCGTACTCGTCACCTCGCATGGCTTTGCCGGCAGCTACATGGGCAGCCGCTTCAGCCGTTCGGTCAGCGTCATCGCTGGCGAAGGCACAAAGATGGAGCGCGACTACGATTTCGACAGTCGCCTTTATTATGCCGATCTCGATGCAGCCGAAGAGATCGGCCCGCCGCGCCGGTGAAAAAGTCGTGCGTCGCGTCGGCCCGCGGCAGGTCGATACCGGCAGCAACATCACGGTGGTCTTCGATCCGCGGATCGCGCGCGGTTTTGTCGGCGCAATCGCCGGTGCCATCAACGGCGCTTCGGTCGCCCCGCAAGACGAGCTTCCTGCGCGACAAGATGGGCCAGCAGGTGCTGAAAAAAGGCCTTTTATCTCACCGACGATCCTCAGATCGTACGTGGTCCTTCATCCCGTCCTTTCGACGGCGAAGGTGTGCGCGGCGAAAAAATGACGATGATCGAGGACGGCGTTTTGAAGCACTGGTTCCTCTCCACCTCGACCGCGCGCGAACTCGGCCTTGAAACAAACGGTCGCGGCGTGCGCGGCGGCACATCGGTCACATCGGTCTCGCCCGCCTCGACCAATCTCGCGCTCGAACCGGGCGACTTGTCGCCGGAGGATTTGCTGAGCCAGGTCGGATCAGGCTTTTACGTCACAGAACTCATTGGCCACGGCGCCAATATGATCACCGGCGAATATAGCTGCGGCGCAAGCGGCTTCTGGATCGAGAATGGCGAAAAGACCTTCCCGGTCTCCGAAGTCACCATCGCCTCCAACCTGAAGGACATGTTCATGCGGGTCACGCCGGCCAATGATATCGACCGCAAATATGGCGTAGCGGCCCCGACGCTTGCCATTGAAGGCATGACGATCGCGGGCAAGTGACGCGGCCTGCGGGTTGTTTTCGCCGGCACTTTATGTGCAAGTGCGAAGGGAAAAACGGGCGCGCCGTTTGAGGCGCGCGGAAAAGACGGCAAGATGAACACTATGGCTGAGGCCCGCTGGGCCTCCGATCTGAGATTGGTGCTTGAAGCCGCCCGCAAGGCGGGCGAGACGGCGCTGGGTTTTTTCCGCAAGGACCCCGAGGTTTGGTGGAAGAATGGCGGGCTTTCGCCCGTCAGCGCGGCGGATTATGCCGCCAATGAGATTCTCGAAACCATTCTGCGTGCCGCCCGGCCTGATTACGGCTGGCTTTCCGAAGAGACGGATGACGATACGGACAGGCTGGCGCGTACGACGGTCTTCGTCGTCGATCCCATCGATGGCACGCGCGCCTTCATTAACGGCAGGGACACGTGGTGCATCAGCGTTGCCGTGGTGCATGAAGGGCGACCGGTGGTGGGCGTGCTCGTCGCACCGGCCCTGTCGGAGGAGTTCGCCGCGATAGAAGGCGGTTTGGCGATGAAAAACGGCAGCCCCATCACCGCGAGCCTTGGCAATGCCGGCCCGTTTCACCTCGCCGCCGCCGCAGAAACGATCACGCGGCTGCCGGAAGCGATGCGCAATAACGTCGAGCGCGTCCCGCATGTGCCTTCACTGGCCTACCGACTGGCCATGGTGGCGGATGGCCGCATCGACGGAACGCTGGTCCTGCCGAACTCGCACGAGTGGGATCTGGCCGCCGCCGATCTGATCCTCGAACGCGCCGGCGGCCAGCTTGCGGGGCTCGATGGCAAATCTCTGATGTATAATCGCCGCCAGGTGAACCACCCCGCCTTGTGCGCCGCAGCAAATTATGCGCTGCCAGCACTTTTGAAAGCGTTTTCACATCCGTCTGACGGTTGACGTTTGGCGGGAAATCCCGCAGATGAAGGCCTCTCTCAGAGTTCAAGAAAGAGATAAAGATATGACGGAAACTGGCAAACCGAAACAGCTGCTGCACCTCGTTTTCGGCGGCGAACTGGAAAACCTTCAGGATGTTCAGTTCCGGGATTTGAATGCGCTCGACATCGTCGGCATCTATCCGGATTACGCTTCGGCGCTGACCGCCTGGAAGTCCAAGGCGCAGATGACCGTCGATAACGCCCATATGCGTTATTTTATCGTGCATATGCACCGTCTTCTCAATCCCGACGATAAAATTTGAGTCCTTTTGCCCTTGCGTTGTAATACTATTGGGTGAAGGCGGGCTTACCCGTGATTCCTGCTTGAGACGGCAGGACACGGTATTGCGACACGAGAAAATGTGATCGCGCTTTCGTTTCCGATGACAAAAAATGACGCAATTTGAGAAGAAGTAGGCGGCGATAACAACAGCACAGGGGCAGGGCATTGCGCGGAATGATCAAGGACAGAATGTCATGAGCAGCCGTATCGCACGTTTCGCTCTCTCCGGTTACCGCATTGCCGGTATCGCCGCTTACCCATTCGCCAAACCCTATCTTTCCTACCGTGCCGCCAAGGGCAAGGAAGACAAGCGCCGCCGGCTTGAGCGTTTCGGTTACGCCAGCGCCGAGCGCCCGCGCGGACCGCTCGTCTGGTTCCACGCCGCAAGTGTCGGCGAAACGCTTGCCCTCATCCCGCTGATCCGCGAAATCCGCAAGCGCGATATTTTCGTTCTCCTCACCACGGGCACGGTGACGTCGGCCGAACTTACACGGACCCGGCTGGGGGACGATGTGATCCACCAATATGTGCCGCTCGATATCAAGATTGCCGTCAACCGTTTCCTGACCTACTGGGCACCCGATGCTGCTATCACGGCTGAGTCCGAAATCTGGCCGGTGACGATGATGGAACTGGAGCGTCGCCACATTCCGCAGATCCGAGTGAACGCGCGTCTCTCGGACCGGTCCTTCGACCGCTGGAACAACCGTCACGATATTGCTGAAATCGCTGTTTTCCAAGTTGGCGCTCGTGGTGGCGCAATCCGATCTCGATGCCGAACGTTTCCGCGATCTCGGCTCCTGGCCGGTGGTGATTTCGGGAAACCTTAAGGGCGATACGGACCCGCCGCCCTGCGATGATGCGCTTCTGGAGACCTATCGAAAACAGATCGGTAGTCGCAAGACATGGGCGGCGATCTCGACCTTTGACGGCGAGGAGAAGGCGGCGGCCACCGCGCATGCGGCTATCAAGTCCCGAAACGGCCAATTGACCATCATCGTGCCACGCCATCCCGAGCCGTGGCGATGAGGTGGAAGCGATGTTGAAGGCGATGAACCTGTCGGTCGCCCGCCGCAGCCGGAATGACGCCATCACCCCTGAAACCGATGTTTTCCTTGGCGATTCCATCGGCGAAATGGGGCTCTACCTGCGTTTGACCGAACTTGCCTTTGTCGGCCGCTCCCTGACGGCGGGAGGGCGGGCAGAACCCGCTGGAGCCAGCCATGCTCGGCTGTGCCGTTCTTTCCGGCGCGCATGTTCAGAATTTCCGCGAGGCCTATCAGAAGCTCATCCGGGCCGGTGGCGCGCGCATCATCCGGATGTCGAAATGCTGGCCAAGGCGGTGCATTACCTGCTGGTCAACGACAATGAGCGTTACAAGATGATCGATGCCGGCAACGCGTCATTCAGGATATGCGCGGTGCGCTTTCCCTGACCGTCAAGGCTCTCGAGCCCTATATCAATCCGCTGACGGTCTCGGCCAAGTTGCAGCCACGGAGTGCCATCGGTTCATGGTAGCGGATATCCAACTTGACCCGGCACAATCGATTGCCGCTGTGCTCTTCGACAAGGACGGCACACTTCTAGGTTATGATGCGAGCTGGGGTCCGGTGAACCGGGAACTGGCGGCGATTGCAGCCAGGGGCGATCCCGCGTTAGCCGACAGGCTTCTTGTCGCCTGCGGCATGGACCCCGTGACTGGCCATGTCGTGCCTGACAGCCTCCTCGCCGCCGGCAATACGGCGGAAATTGCCGCCGGTCTCGTTGCCGCCGGCTCGCCTTGCGATGTCGTGGAACTGACGGCTCGTCTCGACCGGTTGTTCACGGAGGCGGCGGATAAATCGGTGCCCGTCACCGATCTCAAGGCGTTTTTTGCAAGGCTGAAGGCGCGAGGTTATAAGCTCGGCATCGCCTCCAGCGACAATGAAAATTCCATTCGTCAGACCGCCATTCGCTTTGGTTTTGAAAGCGATATCGATTTCGTGGCGGGTTATGACAGCGGTTACGGCACCAAGCCGCAGCCCGGCATGGTCCTCGGCTTCTGTAAGGCGATCGGTATCGCTCCCGACCGCGTGGCCGTTTGTCGGCGACAATAACCACGATCTCCATATGGCAAAAAACGCCGGCGCGGGTCTCAGGGTCGCTGTTCTCACCGGCACCGGCTCGCGCGAAAGCCTGGGGGCGGATGCCCATTATTGTTTCGATGACATCACCGGGCTTGAAGCCCTGCTGCCGGAACGGGCTGTTTAAGACGGGAACCGCCCATCTCTTCCGCCATTCCGGCCTTCAGCCGGAACCCAGCAAGATTAAGTCTTTGGGCTGAAAAGACTCTTCTCGCCGCGCAGACGCGCCCGGATGGATTGCGGCTCAGGGCCGGAATGACGGAGAGCTTTTTGCAATTTACGGTTTTTTCTGGCAAACAACCTCCCAGACGTGGAATGCGAACGGGATGCCGTGGGCGATGCGGCCGGGAGCGGGGAATAGATGGTTTCTGAAGCGCCGCCCTTTTGGTGGCAGAAAGCAGGCTGGCAAGCATGGTTCCTGTCACCTTTTTCGCTTCTTTATGGCAAGGTCGCCGGCCGGCGCATGCGGACGGCAAAACGGGCAAGCGTTCCCGTCCCGGTCATCTGCATCGGCAATTTCACGGTTGGCGGGGCGGGGAAAACGCCGACGGCGATCGCCGTGGCGCGGGCCGCGCTCGCGAGGGAATGAAGCCCGGTTTCCTGAGCCGCGGTTATGGCGGCACGCTTGATGTGACCACGCTTGTCGATGCGCAGCACCACCGCGCCGCCGATGTCGGCGATGAGCCGCTTCTTCTGGCGCGCGAGGCGGTGACGGTCATTTCACGCAGACGCGTGGAAGGTGCCCGCAGGCTTGTGAAGGAAGGCGTCGATCTTATCATCATGGACGATGGTTTCCAAAGCGCACGGCTCACGCTCGATTATGCGCTTGTGGTGATCGATACGGTGCGCGGCATAGGCAATGGCCATCTTGTGCCGGGCGGTCCGGTGAGAGCGCCGCTTGCCGAGCAGATGCGGCAGATGACCGGACTGCTCAAAGTGGGCAAGAGCCATGCCGCCGATCCGCTGGTGCGGCAGGCGGCAAAGGCCGCCAAACCCGTTTTTGTGGCCGCAATTACGCCGCGGGAGCCGGAAGATTTCCGGGGCAAGCGCGTGTTGGCTTTTGCCGGTATTGCCGATCCCGGCAAATTCTATCGCACGGTCGAGGCGCTCGGCGGGGAGATCGTGCAGAGCCGCTCCTTCCCCGATCATCATCATTTCAGCGACGATGAAATTGACGATCTTCTGAAGGATTCCGAAAAACAGCATTTGCAGCTGGTCACGACCGCAAAGGACGCGGTGCGGCTGCGCGGACACCACGGCCGGGCCGAGGAGCTTCTGTGGAACAGCCAGGTGATCGAAATCGACATGGTGTTCGATGATCCCCATGCGGCTGGCACGATCATCGAAACGGCGGTGGCACACTGTCGCGCCCGGCTGCTGCGGGAAAATGCGCGGACGTCGTTTTAAGAGATTGTCGAAGGTCCGGAAACCGCTTCTGCGTCGTGCTCGGGCCTGTCCCGAGCATCTGCACCCTATCGATTTATATGACATCGGCAGCTCTTCGGCACACGGCCGGCGATGACGTCAAGTGAGGGTGCCAGCCGCCTTTGAAACTGCAGCTGAGAACGCCGCTTTGAAGACGGAAACGCATCAGCACGCCGGTTTCGGCCTATGCCGGAAGACCCCGGTCTTTCTTTTCAGCCTCCAGCGAAGCCGCCGCATCCAGATATGCCTCCTGCCGGGCGACGCTCCAGTAGCGCAGCTCGTCGAGCGGGATGGTTTTGCCTGTCACGGCGCAGATGACATGCGAGCCGGTCTGGACGATGCGGAAGTCACCGTCGAGATATTCGATGACGGCAGGGCGGTTTCCGCCTCCTTCAAATCTGTTCATCCGTTTTCGTCTCCTGCTCTGTCCTGTCAGGGCACCCAGTCCGAAACGGCGCAGCGTTCTCCTGAACAATCCGGATGCTCCAATATCTGAATTTATATAGGCCGGCGTGGCGCAAGGCCAGCCCTGACGCCCTTGCATTTGAGAAGGCGTCAGCTTCGACCGAAGAGCCGTTCTATATCGGAAAGTTTCAATTCGATATAGGTCGGTCGGCCATGATTGCACTGGCCGGAACCTGGCGTGTTTTCCATTTGCCGCAGCAGGGCGTTCATCTCTTCCGGCCGCATGCGCCGGCCGGAGCGGACGGAGCCGTGGCAGGCCATGGTGGCCGCGACATATTCCAGCTTGTTCGCAAGCGTGGAAGCGGCATCCCATTCGGCGATCTCATCGGCAAGCTGGCGCACCAGCCCTTGCACATTGACCTCTCCCAGCATGGCGGGCGTTTCCCTGACAGCAACGGCGCCCGGCCCGAAACGTTCGATGACGAGGCCCAGTGCATCGAAACCGGCCGCATGCTCCATCAGCCGGTCGCAATCTTCCTCGGGCAGGTCGATGATTTCTGGAATGAGCAACACCTGGGAAGCCGGTCGTTTCGCGTGCAGCGCCGTGCGCATCTGCTCGAACACAAGCCGCTCGTGGGCGGCGTGCTGATCGACGATGACAAGGCCGCTCTCCGTCTGCGCGATGATGTAGTTTTCGTGCAGCTGCGCCCGCGCGGCCCCAAGCGGGTAGCGCGCCGGCTCGGGCGCTGTGGCCGCAGCCTCGTACATTTCCCGTGGCTCTGCCCGCGCGGTGGGCATGGTCATGTCGTAAAAGCGCGACTGGCCCGCTTCCGCAAACTGCATGTTGCCGGAAACGGGAAGCGGCCTTGAAGGCGATGTGGTCGCGGACCATGATGCGGTTTGCGGCCATGGCGGGGGAGGGTCGCAGGCCTGAGGGACTGTAGCCCGGGCGGAAGGCATTCATCATCTGGCTCGCACCCGTCGTTGCAGCCCTGTCGCCATCGCGCGTCAGCGCCTGGCGGATCGCGCCGACGATCAGCCCCCGTATGAGGCCGGGATCGCGAAACCGCACGTCAGATTTCGCCGGATGCACGTTCACATCCACAAAAGCGGGATCGAGCGTGATCGACAGCACTGCGACCGGGTAGCGCCCATGCGGCACGGTTTCGGCGTAGGCGCCGCGAATGGCGGATAAAAGCAGCTTGTCCTGAACCGGGCGTCCGTTGACAAAGACATATTGATGCGCGGAGTTGCCGCGGTTGAACGTGGGAACGCCGGCATAACCGGTCAACGTCACATCCTCACGGCCCGCATCGATTTCAATCGCATTATCCTTGAAGTCGGCACCGAGAATCTGCGCCATGCGGGCGAGGTGGTCGTCTCCCGTCGAGGGGGATTTCGAGCGTCGACCGATCCGTGCCTGACAGCACGAAACGGATATGCGGGAAGGCGATCGCCATGCGCTTGACGACTTCCGTGATGGCCGCGGCCTCGGCGCGTTCCGTCTTCAGGAATTTCAGCCGGGCAGGGGTGGCGAAAAACAGATCGCGCACCTCAACGATGGTGCCTGCATTGGAGGCGGCCGGCCGCACATCCGAAACCTTGCCGCCGGTAACCGAAATCACCGAGCCCTGCTGCGCGCCCTGCTGCCGGCTCGTGATCGTCAGCTTGGCGACCGAACCGATGGAGGGCAGGGCCTCGCCACGAAAACCGAGGGTGCGGATATCGTCGAGATTGTCGGATATTTTCGAGGTGCAGTGCCGCCTGACCGCAAGCTCCAGATCGGCCGGCGACATGCCACAGCCCATTGTCGGTGATCCGCACGAGGCCCTTGCCGCCGCCAGCCGTTGCAATCTCGATGCGGGTGGCGCCCGCGTCAATAGCGTTTTCGACGAGTTCCTTCGTGGCGCTGGACGGTCGTTCGATGACCTCTCCGGCGGCGATCTGGTTGATGAGAGTTTCTGAGAGCTGCTTGATGGCCATGATCATCATTTTTGCGGATTCGCCACAGCTTCGAAAGGGGAAAACCGAACCGGGACAGGTTTTCACCTGTTTTGCGGCATCTCATTCTTATAGTCGGGAGGGCTTAAGCGTTAATCCGCCTTTAATCGGCCTCGATTATGGTGAGCCGGCTTGAAATGACCGCAGGAACGGGGCCGCCTTCATCTGGCGGTGTGTGACGTCGACTTTGGGTGAGCGTCATCTTCCCCTCAGACTGCTTCAAGTGGCAAACCCTGATGTCCTCTTTTTCGGTTCATCCCGGCAATCGCTCTTGGCGATTCCTCCAGAAACATAGGCCTGACCCCTGAAAAACAGGCGGGAGTTTGCAGTTGAGTGATTTGGCGTCCTCTGGCGCGGGCGTTCATACGTTGATGCTTGATGCCCTTTGCGACGCGCTTGGCGCGGCGGTCGTCGTTTGCGACCGCAATGATCACATCCTGTTTGCCAGCCGGAAGCTTCTCAGTTTCTTTCCGCTCGAAGAGGCCGTCATCGGTCCGGGCGCACGTCTGCGCGACTATCTGAACGCCCTTTACGATTGTTATCTTGTCGAGGCCGACAGCCTCCATGCCAATGCCCGCCAGCTGGGACGTGAGGAGTGGATCGGCGAACGACTGGCGCTGCACTGGAAAGAACGGTCGGAAAAGACGGAACGGCTGAAGGGGGAGCGGTTCTTACGCTTCGTCATGAACCGCCTGCCATCCGGCCTTGGCATCAGCGTTATCGCCGATATTTCCGAGCAGAAGAAGCGGGAGGAGCAGTGGCGCATCGATCTCGAGCGCGTCCAGCTGATCGAAGACATCCTCGACAACCTGCCTTTTCCCGTCTTCGTCAAGGATCGTAATCTCGCCTATGCCGCCGTTAACAAATCCGCCTGTGCGCTGGTGGAGACGAGCGCGGAAAGCATTCTCGGCCGCACGGTTTTTGATCTTCACTCGCGCAAGGTTGCCCGCCGGATCGACGCAGCGGATCGCAAGGTGCTGGATAGCGGCATCCCGGCGCTGATCCCGGAAAGGGTGCGGCGCCTGAACGGCGAAGAAGTCCTGGCCATCACCCGCAAGCACCGTGTGGGCCGGGCCGGCCGGTATTTCCTCGTCACGACCATGGAGGATGTGACCGCTCTCGCGACGGTCGATGAGACCGGTACACCCATCATCCCGTCGCTGGAACATGTCCCCTTTGTGTCGTCCGTTTACGGCAAGGACGGCGATGTCGACAGCCGAAGCGAGCTTTTAAAGAGCAAGGCTGTCCTGATCGTCTCTGAAAGCGTGGGCTTTGCCGAAGAGGCCGGGCGGCAGCTCGCTGCGGGCGGCATGGATCACGCGGCGGTGAGAAGCGAGGATGAGCAACGCGCCTTTATCGATGTTGCGGCCTCTGCCGGTGTCACCATCGATGTGGTCGTCGTTGACGCTCAGATGAGTGTCGCGTGCCTCGATATCGCTGAAGCGCATGGTCTGTCCGTCGTCACGATCGAGCAGGAAGACATCGACGGGTCTCTCCTGCGTGACCTCGCCGCCGTTTTCAAGGCCACGCCGAAAACGAAGGACGCCGAACAGGATTGGGAGATCACGACCGACGACCTCCCCGACTTTGCAGGCGCAGGTCGGGTGGGCGACGTTCTTCTCGTTGAGGACAACAGGGTCAACCAGATCGTTTTTTCCCAGATACTGGAAGGTCTCGGGCTCTCCTGGCGGCTGGCGACCACGGGCGAAGAGGCCCTGCGGCTTTTTGCAGAACAACCGCCATCCATCGTACTGCTGGACACGACGCTTGCCGATATCGACGGCTTTGAAGCTGCCCGGCGGATGCGCGGGCTGGGCGGCGACAGGCATATTCCCATCGTTGGCGTCATCACCCACGCCTTCGACGGAGATCTCGATAAATGTCTCGCCGCGGGCATGGACGACATGCTGCTGAAACCCGTGAGCCCGGACATGGTTGAGGCCATTTTCCTGAAGCTGATCGGCGAGGACGCCCTGCGGCTGCACGCCTGAGAATTCCGTTCTCTCAAGGCTATGGCTTTTTTAATACTTGCCCTGCATTGTGTGCGCGTCGACACAGGATTCACGAGATGCAGGAATGAAACGGGCAGAGCCGCAGGCGTTGCAGGTCAGCCAGAATGAGCTGCAGGCCATGGCCTATAGCGATCCGCTGACGGGGCTCGGCAATCGCTACCGCCTGCGGGACAAGATCCGCATGCTTGCGAGCGAACGGTCCAGCGATCCTGCGCCCTTTACGGTCGGTATTGCCAATATCGACGGTTTCAAACCCATCAACGATCTTTTCGGCGTTCAGGCGGGCGATGAAATCCTTTGCCAGGTGGCGCACCGGCTAAAGGCCTGCATTCCCGATGGCGCCATCGTAACGCGCCATGACGGCGACGAGTTTGCCTTCGTGCTGCCGCTGGTTTTCGAGCGCACCGGCGCGGAGCGCATCGGCAACATGATCAAGGACGTGCTGTCGGCCCCTTACGATCTGGGCGACCGCAATGTCCGCCTTTCATCGTCTTTCGGTTTTGCCATCTATCCCTTCGCCGGCGATGAATTCGAGGATCTGCTGAAAAGCGCCGAGACCGCGCTCTACCGCTCGAAACGGCGCGGCCGTGGCCAGATCACCGTCTATTCGCGGGAAATCGCGCAGGAAATGAAGCGCGCCACGCAGCTGGAGCAGGCGCTCAGAAACGCCATCATCACCGATGCCATCGACGTGCATTTCCAGCCCATCGTCCGGCTGGAAGAAGCGAAGGTCATCGGGTTCGAGGCGCTCGCCCGCTGGAACGATCCGGACCTCGGTTTCGTATCGCCTGCCGTTTTCGTTCCGCTCGCCGAAGAACGCGGCTTCATCGATGCGCTTTCCGAGACGCTGCTCAGAAAGGCGGCTGAAGCGGCGCTGTTCTGGCCGCGTGAGCTTTTTCTCTCCTTCAACCTGTCTTCGGCGCAGTTGATGGACCCCAGCACGGCGGACAATATCCTGTCCATTCTCGCGCGTGTCGGGCTCGATCCGCACCGGCTGGAGCTGGAAATCACCGAAACGGCCGTCATGACCTCGGCCGATACCGCCCAGCGCATCATCAGCGAGCTACAGGAGGCAGGCGTGCGCATCTCGCTCGACGATTTCGGCACCGGCCAGTCGAGTCTTGGCCGGCTGCGTGACTTTACCTTCGACAAGGTCAAGATCGACCGCGCCTTCGTGTCCCGCATCAGCAGTGACCGTCCTTCCGAACATATCATCAAGGCCATCGTTGCGATGTGTGAGGGGCTTGATCTCGAAGTGGTGGCGGAAGGGATAGAAGAGCGGGCGGAAGAGGAAAAACTGCGCGCGCTTGGCTGCGCTATGGGGCAGGGCTATTTTTACGGTCGCCCTGCCGATGCCGCTGCCACCCAGCGATACCTGCACGAAAACTATCGGGAAATATTGTCGGATATCTCCTGAGATGGTTTGCATCGGGCATTCGCTGGGATGCGCAATGCCCGATCTTCCGTCAGAGTTTGTAGAGCGGCTCGAACCTGCCCTTGACGTCGACACCGAGTTCGAAGGTCAAGCCGTGCTGCGGATTTTCGGCAATCGCGTCCTCATCGAGATTCTCACGCGCTGATGTGACGAGCAGGCGCGAGGCATCAGGGCCGATGAAGGCGGGGCAGGTGGTCTGTCCGGCAGGCACTTCATATCGCGCAATATGGTTGCCGTTGGCATCATAGCGATCGACCGCGCCTTCGCCCCAGCGTGCGTTCCAGATGTGCCCCTCGGCATCGCAGACCGATCCGTCGACGCCACCATCGGCTTCGCTGGAATCGTTAAAGAGCTCCGCCTTGCCCGTCGGCAGACCGGTCGCGGCATCGAGCGGCACGCGCATCAGCCTGTTGACGTCGGTATCGACGAAATAACCCGTCGCGCCATCAGGCGAGAAGCAGATCGAATTCGGAATGCTGATATCCGAAAACAGCGTTGTCACCGTGCCTTTGGCGACATGATAGATGCTGCCCGCGCCGGTCTCCGCCTTGCGGCCCATGGTGCCGATCCAGAGTGCGCCGGAGGGGTGGACGCGTCCATCATTGGAGCGGTTGCCGGGCATGTCGCTTTCAAGTTCTGCATGCAGGCTCAGCACGCCTGTTGCCGTATCCCGCAGGAACAGGCCATCATCGGAGGCGATCAGTTGCTTGCTGTCGCTCACCTTCGCAAGCGCGCTTCCCATGAAGGGCAGCGTGTGCACGGTCTTGCGGCCGGAGGCGAGATGCAACTCATGCAGTTCGCGGCCTATAATGTTGAACCACCAGGCGGTTCCCGTCGCCGGATCGAATGTCGGCCCCTCGCCGAGCAGCATGGGGGTATCGTCAAGAACACGTCCGGTAAACGGAAAAACTGTTGCCACGCTGTTATCCTCCAATGGCTGCATCATAGGCTGACAGGGTGACGGTTGCGCGTTCACGCACGTCGGCAGCCGTCATGCCGGGCTTGTAAAGGCTGGTGCCGAGCCCGAAGGCAGTAATGCCGGCCGACGTGTATTCCGAAAAATTCCTGTCGGAAACGCCGCCGACAGCGGCAATCACCAGACCCTTGGGCAGGATGGTCCTGATCGCGTTGATACCCGCCGGGCCGATGATGCTGGCGGGGAAAAATTTGAGTCCGGTGGCACCTGCCTTCGCAGCCACCAGTGCTTCAGTTGGGGTGAGAACACCCGGCATGGTCACCATTCCCTTTTCACGCGCTGCGGTAATGACCTCAGCATCGGCATTGGGGCTTACCATCAGCTTGCCGCCGGCGGCGTCGAGAGAAGCGACGTCGTCGACGCTGAGGACCGTTCCAGCCCCGATCAGGCAATCCGCCGGCGCCATCTTTGCGGCGATTTCGATGGACTGGAAGGGGTCAGGTGAGTTGAGAGGGATCTCGATGGCGCGGAAGCCGGTCTCGATCAGCGCGCCGACGACGCCTTCGGTTTCCTCGGGTTTCAGGCCGCGCAGAATGGCGATCAGCGGATATTTTATGGACGGAAAGGGAATACGCATGGTCGATCTTTCTTCTTATGGCCAGATGGCACTGGCCGCGGCCAGCAATCCGCGCCGCACGGCGTCGTCGGCGTCAATGACCGTATAGTGGATATCAAGCGCGGTGAAGGCGGCTTCGTAAAGCGCGCCAAGCGCACCGGAACCGATCAGAACCACCGGCGTGTCTCGTGTTGCAGCCGAATGAGCGCCAGCGATTTCCAGTCCGATCATGATGCCGGAGAGCTTGGCTTTGGCGTCCGTGGCGGTGAGGCCGTGCAGCAACTGGCCGGAGCGCAGGGTGAAAAGGCGATTGGTCGCAAGCTGCGGCGTGGCGTAGATGTCGCGGACCGCTGCCGTGAAGGCGGCATGCTCGCCGGTAAAGGCGTCAGCGTCTGCCACCGCATGGGAAAGGATGGTCTGCTTCGAAATGACGTCGAAGAGTTCGCCGGTCATGAAGGTGGCAAATTCCGTCACGCCGCCATCCCGGACGGTAACCCATTTCGAATGGGTGCCCGGCATGCAGACCAGTGCTTCACCCGCCCCGGAGGAGGCGAGGGCGCCGAGCAATTGCGTTTCCTCACCGCGCATCACGTCGGGCGCATCTTTATCCCGTTGCGCCAGCCCCGGCAGAATGCGGACATCCCGCACCTGCTCAGGGACGCGAACCGCGCCATCAAGCACCCGCGAAAGCGATGCCGGCACGTCGATATAGCCCGCTTCAACCCAGCCCTGTCGCGCGCCCGCCATGCCGCAGACAAGAACCGGCAAGCCTTCAGGCGCGCCGATGGCGTCGAGATGCGATTGCAGGACCTCGGCAAAACCGGTCCGCATGGCCGTGGTCATGCCCTCCGAACTTCTGCGTTCTGCCAGCACCGCGCCCGACCGGCTCAGGAGCCAGAGCCGGAAACTGGTCGTGCCCCAGTCGACGGCGATGAAAGCGGGTTCGGACATTATAGGAGGCCTCCGTCTACGATTATGGATTGCGCCGTGATGGCGCCTGATGCCGATGATGCGAGAAACAGGCACGGGCCCGAGAGATCGGCGGCGACGAGCGTGCGCTTCAGGCATTGCCGCGCGGTGGTGGCGGCGATGCCCTCATTCGTGAGCCACAGTTCCTTCTGTCGCTCCGTCACGATCATGCCGGGCAGCAGCGTGTTGACGCGGATATTCTCCGGCCCCAGCCGGCCGGCAAGGCTTTTCGTCAACCCGATGATTCCGGCCTTCGCCGCTGCATAGGACGGCAGTTCGCCCATGTTCAGCAAAAACGAGATCGACGAGAAATTGACGATGGATGCGTCCGCCGCCTGTCTGAGATAGGGCAGGGCGGCCTGGACGGTAAAGAACATCTGCTTGAGATTGACGGCCTGATTGGCATCCCAATAGGCTTCCGTCACGGCGTCTATGTCATGACGATCGTCCCAGGCGGCATTGTTGACCAGGACCTTGATGCCATCGGTGGCGGAGGCCGCTGCCTCCACCGTCTTCCCGATCGCCGCTATATCCCGCAGATCGGTTTTGAAAAAATGGACCGGATGCTCGGCCGTCGCCGCAAGCCGCTTGACGAGTGCAACGCTCGGCTCTTCGGCGATGTCGATGAACGAGACCTTCGCGCCCTGCATGGCAAAGGCTTCCACCAGACTTGCCCCGATGCCGGACCCGCCGCCCGTGACCAGCACGCCCGCATCCTTGAGGTCTGGAAATCGGGCTTGTGTCATCGGCATCATCTCATCCAAGAACGCTTGATTGTTCCAATATTCGGAACTAGATTTTAATAGATGGAATTATTCTCTTGGCGTGACCGTCATGTCAAGGCAAATGGCGGTGGATTGTCATGTCCGATCATAAAAACCACAATGGGCAGGAGCCTGAGGCGGTTCCAACCCCGCGGCAGAAACGCGGGACGGATACCGGCACACTCGGCAAGGCCGTCTCGTTGCTTGAATTGATCGCCTTTGCCGAAAAACCCATGCGCTTTACCGATGTGGTCGACGCCTGCGGCCAGCCGCGCGGCACGGTCCATCGCCAGCTCTCCCATCTTGTTGCCGAAGGGCTTGTCGACCATGCGGCCGACCAGACCTACGCGGTTGGGCTGAGGCTGTTGCAATTGGCCGCAAAGGCGTGGAGCGGCAACGACCTGCGCAGCGTCGCGGGTCCGCATCTGTCTGCCTTGCAGCAGGCGACGCAGGAATCCGTCCATCTCGCCGTGTTGAATGGTAATCAGGTCACTTATCTCGACAAGATGGAAGGTCAGCATACATTGCGCATGCACTCGCAGGTCGGCAAAACCTCACCGGTCTATTGCACCGGGGTGGGCAAGGCAGCGCTGTCGCTGCTGCCCGTTGAAGAGCTGACCCGACTGGCGGCGGAACTGGAGTATCACCGCTTCACCGACAATACGATTGTGACGGCTGAAGCGCTCGTTGCCGATGTGGAAGCGATTTTCCAGAACGGCTACGGTTTCGACCTTCAGGAGCATGAGCTCGGAATTCACTGCGTAGCCGCGCCTGTCCGCGCGCCGGGCCGCAACTTCCGGGCGGCGATATCTGTCACTGGTCCCGCCTATCGTGTGGATATCGCCCAGCTTCGACGGTGGGCTCCCCTGTTGCGTCAAACCGCCGATAATATTTCCGCTGATCTTGCCTGCAGATTATCCCCGGTTGCAGGAAATTGAAGAAAACAAGCCGGTCAATCGGCAGACTTGGCTGGTGGAGCAGGCCGCAACGCGCTTCACTGACCATCTTCCAATACTATTTCCGACTATTCGAAATTTATTTTCAACTTTCGTTTGCGTGAATCATTTTGTTGAGTAACATCCGCAACAATTGCCGCGCAAAGGCAGCCTTTGCAGCGGCATTTCTCTTTCTCGAAGAACAGCTTTCATGCAGAAAACAGAGGCGGCAGCCTTAAAGTCGATTGGTGTTGATTGCGTTCGCGAGATCGCTGGCCTTAACACGCAGTTCGATATTTTCCGCTTCCTGAAGCGGCTGACCGAGGCGTGGGAATTCAAGGCTTTCATGGTGCTTGACCTCTCCACCGAGGTTTCGAGCGAATTGTCGCAATACACTGTCATCACAAGCTGGCCAGCCGAACTGCTGCAACGTTATGATGAAGAAGGGGAGTTGCAGCACAGCCGGGTCATGGCGCAGCTCAGAAAATCCACCGTGCCCTTTTCCGTCTCGCTGGAATTTCTGGTCGAAGGCGAGGGGCACGTGCTGAAGAAAAGCGTGGTCGCGCTTTTCGAACGTTTCGAGATGATCAATTCCGTCTGGTTTCCGGTGCATGATGTCACGCTCACACGCGGTGCAGTCTCCTTTTCCGGCAACAAGACGGTGCTGCCCGAGGCGCGGCTGGCCGAGCTTTTTTACATCTCCGCGCATGTCTTTGCCCGCCTGTCCGAGATCCGCCGTCTTGATCTGCGTGTTCCCGAAACATTGAGCGAGCGCGAGATTGACTGCCTGAACTGGACCGCCGCCGGCAAGACCAGTGCGGAGATCGCAGAGATCATGATGTTGTCGGAACACACCATCAATCACTATCTCAATCGAGCCACGAAAAAACTCGATACGGTCAACCGCACCCAGGCCGTTGCGAAAGCCCTGCGCGTCGGCATCATAAAGTAGCGAAACCGTAATTTTTTCATTGTGATAAAGCGCATCCTGGGCGATCCTCCTTCCGAATCACCGGAAAGGAGAAATCGTTGCCGGAACGGCATAGGATTAAAGCGGGATTTTCTCCGACTATCGATTGCGCCGTGCTGATAGCCGCTGCCGAAAAAGGCTTTGCTGCCGATGAAGGCATCGATCTTGTTCTCTACAGACAGCCCTCCGCCTCCACTGTGCTGTGGGCACTCGGCAACGACGATATCCATGTTGCCCACCTTCCCGCACCGGTGCCCGTCGGCTCCGCCGTTGGCCTCGATGATCTGCCGGCCAATATCGTCGGCGTTTTCACGCTCTCCCTTGGCGGATCGGCAACGACCGTTTCCCATGATTTTTACGACGAGCTGTATCGCGAGGGGTTGAAGCTGCCCGATCCCGGCGCCTTCGGACGGGCCATGGCCCGCGTCTGTGCGGCGCGACGCACGGAGGGTAGAAAGCCCCCGGTTTTTGCCGTCGAAGACATTGTTTCGACGCCGCTTTACACCCTTCGATATCTGCTTGGCAGCTATGGCGTGCTGCTCGGCCGCGATATGGAAATCGTTGAAGCCTTGCCCAAGGCCATGCCGGGACTGCTGGAAAGCGGCGAGGTCGATGCTCTCTGCGCGGCAGAGCCGGCAGGCAGCGCCGTGGTGCTGGGGGGGAACGGCCGCATTGTCACGACGGGGGCGCTGGTCTGGCACAACGCCCCCGAAAAGATACTGGCGGTGAAAACGCCATGGGCGGGAAACAACGCTGCTGTTCTGGAAGCCCTGCTGCGCGCGCTTTACCGTGCCGGCGAATGGTGTGCGAATACGACGAATATCGAGGAACTCGCCGGCATTCTGGCCGCCCCGCAATATCTCGATGAAAATGGCGAATATCTGCTGCCGGCACTGACGGGCTATATTTCCACCTCGCTCAAAGACATGCAGCGTTTTCAGGAGTTTTTCGTCACCAGCGCCAAGGCTGCCAATTTCCCCTGGCAAAGCCAGGCCCTCTGGTTCTTCAGTCAGATGGTGCGTTGGGGCGAGGTCTCGGCCGATTACCGTAAAGATGCAGCCATGGTCGAGGCAGCCCGCAACGCCTACCGGCCGGATATTTTCCGCAAGGCCATGAAGCCGCTCTTCGTTCCGGTGCCCGGCGCCAATCTGAAGCTGGAGGGAACCCTGAAGGAACCCGTTCACGTCGGCGCATCCCGCACGGGCCTCGTCCTCGGCCCCGACTGTTTTTTTGACGGCCGCATCTTTGATCCTGAAAGGCTGGCGATGGACGACGAAATCTGAAACCGCAGCGGTAAGTCGTCACGAATGCGTCGCCATGACGCTTTGCCATTGGCGAAGCGCCAAGGCTTGTCTATGGATGGCACGCAATAGCGATCGGATGAAGTAGCGGGAGCAGGATTATGGCAGAGGTCAGCAGAAGTCAGGTCGAAAAGGCGCTCGAGGCCGTCATTTATCCTGGCGGCGATAAGAACATCGTCGCGCTCGGCATGGTCTCGGAAATCTTCATCGCTGATGGCAAGGCGTATTTTTCGATCACTGTGCCTGCCGACAAGGCGTCGGAAATGGAACCGCTCAGGCTTGCAGCCGAGCGGGCTGCCAAGGGTGTGGAAGGCATTGCCGGCGCGGTTGTGGCGTTGACGGCCGATCGCAAACCCGGCCAGCAGCAACCCGCCCCACCGCGCCCGGCCGCCGCACCCGGTCGGCCCGCCGCCGTGCCCGGTCGGCCCGCCGCCGCACCCGGTCGGCCCGCCACGCAGCCCGGCTCGTCGAAGGTTGGCGTTCCGGGTGTCAAGTCCATTATCGCCGTAGCTTCGGGCAAGGGCGGAGTGGGCAAGTCGACGACATCGGTCAACCTCGCGCTTGGCCTGCAATCGCTCGGCCTCAAGGTCGGTATGCTCGACGCCGATATTTACGGCCCATCGCTGCCGCGATTGCTTAAAATTTCCGGTCGCCCAAAACAACGGGAAGACCGCATCATTCTTCCCATGGAGAATTATGGGCTGAAGGTCATGTCCATGGGCTTTCTGGTGGATGAGGAAGCAGCGATGATCTGGCGCGGACCCATGGTGCAGTCCGCCTTGATGCAGATGCTGCGCGAGGTGGCTTGGGGTGACCTGGACGTGCTGGTGCTCGACATGCCGCCCGGAACCGGCGATGCACAGCTGACCATCGCCCAGCAGGTGCCGCTCGCCGGGGCCGTCATCGTCTCCACGCCGCAGGATCTGGCGCTCGCCGATGCGCGCAAGGGCATCACCATGTTCCAGAAGGTAGAGGTGCCGCTCCTCGGCGTCGTGGAGAATATGAGCTACTTCATCGCCCCGGACACCGGCGCGCGCTACGATATTTTCGGCCATGGCGGCGCGAAGGCGGAAGCTGAAAGGATCGGGGTTCCCTTTCTCGGCGAGGTGCCGCTCACCATCTCCATTCGCGAATTGTCGGACGCGGGAACGCCTGTTGTCGTCGCCGATCCCAACGGTCCGCAGGCTGCGATCTATCGCGATATCGCTGAAAAAGTCTGGGCGCGCATCGGAACAAGCGAGCGAAAAGTCGCGCCGAAGATCGTTTTCGAATAACGCGCCGGGCATGGCTCATACTCGGCGACGCATCTGCCTTCTTTAAATAGATGTTCGAAAACAGAAGGTTATCCGGAGGTACACGATAGCGTTTCTGAATTCGAGCTCAAGAAATGCTTCGCCTGCAATGCTGTTGCGAAAAAATATTGCTTGATTGCATTCCGCTTTGGGCGCATACGCCTGCGCCGTTTGGCTCTTGGTCCATCGGGCTTTCGGGATTGTGTGATCCCGCTCGTTCCGTCGTTCCCTGAAGTGTCGTCCAAAGGTTTGCCGACCGCAAACAGGATATGTTAAGCAGCATTGCGGTAAGCCTGCGATGCGGAGCGGAGAAACGGATTGATAAAAGCCTATCGCGCCAATTGCGAGGCGATCAGCCTGTCGGCACACGACAGCTCCGGACCGATTCCCGACGACATCGTCTGGATCGATCTCGTCAATCCGGACAGGGCGGAAGAGCAGCATGTGGAAAAGCTGCTGGGCGTCGAGCTCCCGACGCGCGAAGACCTGAAGGACATTGAGCCTTCCAGCCGGCTTTATATGGAAGACGCCAACGTCTTCATGACCGCCTCCCTGGTGTGGAAGGCGGATTCGGACGATCCGCGCCTGACCGACGTTGCCTTTGTTCTGGCCGGCAATCGTTTGGTGACGATCCGCTATGCAGAGCCGAAATCCTTCCATCTTTTCATCGCCGCCATCACCCGCGCACCGCATGAAATGCGCAGCGGCACGGCGCTGCTATTGAAGCTGCTCGAAACCATTGTCGACCGCACGGCGGAAATTCTCGAAAATTCGGTCGCCGGGATCGATAATCTCGCTGCGGATATTCTCGGTAGCCAGGCCCGTTCCAAGCGCAAGGCGCCGCGGTATCTCGAGGATCGTCTTAGCAATATTGCTGCCTATCATCGGCTGATTTCGAAGGTACGCGTCAGTCTTGCATCGCTGGCGCGGCTGCAAACGTTCTTTTCCACTAGCGCTCAGGCGAGCGCGGACAAGGGCGCAAGGGAGCAGGGCAAGTCCATCGGGCGCGATATCCAGTCGCTGAACGAACATGCCTCCTTCGTTTCGGGCAATCTGACGTTCCTGCTCGACGCCTCGCTTGGCATCATCAATATTGAGCAGAACGGCATCATCAAGATTTTCTCGATCGCTTCGGTCGTGTTCCTGCCGCCAACGCTGGTGGCCTCCATCTACGGAATGAACTTTCAGCTCATGCCGGAGTTGAACTGGACATTTGGTTATCCACTTGCGCTAATCGTCATGGTGCTGTCCGCAATCATCCCGTTTCTCTTTTTTCGTTGGAAGGGCTGGCTCTGAGGAGCCAGGATCATCATGTCCCAGATCGCTGACAAGGATGTTGCCGAGAAGCCGGATGCGGATGACGCGCACAAGAACAAGGGGCTTTATGCCGCCATCCTTGGTTCCATCGGCGTCGTTTATGGCGATATCGGCACCAGCCCGCTCTACGCCTTTCGCGAAGCCTTGCGCCCCATCGCCTATGACGGCGTGACGCAGGAGGAAGTCATCGGCCTCACATCGCTGATGATCTGGTCGCTGACGATCATCGTCACCTTTAAATACATCACGCTTTTGCTGCGCGCCGACAATGACGGCGAAGGCGGTACGCTGTCGCTGCTGGCGCTGTTGATGAAGACCGCAGGCACGCATCGCAGCGTCCTCATCGTGCTTGGCCTCATCGGTGCCGCGCTGTTCCTCGGCGATGCCATGATCACCCCGGCGCTTTCAGTCCTTTCGGCGGTGGAAGGCCTGAAACTCGTCACGCCGGAAATGGACGCCTTCATCATTCCGATTTCGGTCGGCATCCTGATTGGCCTCTTCGCGATTCAGTCGCACGGCACCGGAACGGTCGCGAAATTCTTCGGGCCGATCACCGCGGTCTGGTTCCTTGTGATGGGCGGTGCCGGCCTCGTCCATATCGCAGACGATTTTGGCATTCTCTTTGCCTTCAATCCCTGGCACGCGGTGGAGTTTCTGGCCAATGAAGGTTTTTACGGCATCGTCGTTCTCGGTGCGGTGTTCCTGACGATCACGGGTGCGGAAGCGCTTTATGCAGACCTCGGCCATTTCGGCCGTCGCCCCATCCAGTGGGCCTGGTTCTGTCTGGTGTTTCCCGCGCTGACGCTGAACTATCTCGGTCAGGGCGCGCTGGTTCTGAAGGACCCGGCGGCGATGTCCAATCCCTTCTATCTGATGTTCCCGCAATGGGCGATCCTGCCCGCCGTCATTCTGGCCACCGCCGCCACCATCATTGCCAGCCAGGCAGTGATAACGGGCGCGTTCTCGCTGGTTCGTCAGGCGATCCACCTCGGCTACCTGCCGCGCATGGAAATCCTCTTCACCTCGGAGACCAACACCGGGCAGATCTACCTGCCGGCCGTCAACACGATCCTGCTGTTCGGCGTTGTCGCGCTGGTGCTGACCTTCAAGAGTTCCGATGCGCTGGCGACCGCTTACGGTATTTCGGTCACCGGCGCGATGGTCGTCACCAGCCTGATGTTCTTCGAATTCGTGCGTAAGCGCTGGCAATGGTCGATCTGGCTTGCCCTTGCGGTGCTGACGCCGCTTCTGGTGCTGGAACTGATTTTCCTTGGGGCAAACCTGCTGAAAATCCACGATGGCGGCTATGTGCCGGTGCTCCTGGCGATCGCCTTCACCATCATCATGACGACCTGGCAGCGCGGCTCGAAAATCCTGTTCGCAAAAACCCGTCGTGGTGACGTGCCATTGAAGGCTTTCGTTGCTTCGGTTGAAAAGGAAAGCGCTCATGCGCCGGTGCGTGTGCCTGGCACCGCGATTTTCCTCACCGGCGATCCGGACGCAGCCCCAGCCGCCTTGCTGCACAATCTCAAGCACAACCACGTGCTGCATGACAAGAACGTCATCCTGACGATCCGCACCGAGGATCAGCCGCGCGTTCATCCTGAAGATCGCTACACGCTGACGAAACTCAGTGACCGGTTTGCCGTGGTCGAACTGCATTTCGGCTTCATGGAAACCCAGAACGTCACACAGGCGCTGGGCTATCTGCGCCGCACCGGGTACAAGTTCGACATCATGTCGACCTCGTTTTATCTCGGCCGCCGCAAGCTGGTGCCGGACCCGAAGTCCGGCATGCCGGGCTGGCAGAACCGCCTGTTCATCGCGCTCGCCGAAACCGCCGCCGATCCCTCGGACTATTTCCGCCTGCCCGCCAACCGCGTGGTGGAACTCGGTTCACACGTCGTCGTGTGACGGGGTAGGCGTGCCCTCAATGTAGCTGGGCGATCTCGTTCTCTCCGTCATGCCGGCCTTGAGCCGGCGCCCAGCCAGCCCAAGTCTTTGGACTGAAAGGGGTCTTTACGCGCGCCGACGCGTCTCCGCTGGATTGCGGCTCGAGGCCGGAATGACGGATGTGGAGATGTCCTGCCTGGCAATTATGATCGCCACATGCGAAATCGACTTCACGCCTCGGCATCAAAATATCCTCACACATTAACGTGAAGACATCTTCCCTTTCGGCGTTAACCATCCATCAAGGTTAATAAGAGATTCTCGAACACCTGTAGAAAATTCGGTTGTCGGTGTTCGGAGTGCTGGTTTTGCGTTCGAAAAAAGTCATGCGTCGTCGGTCCCCCGTGTCCTTTCCGGGATGGGCGTCCAACTGGACGTCACCCGTCGTCTTCGGCCTTGCTGCCTGGCTTGTCTTTCCTTCGCTTGCCGCGCGGGCGGATCTTGCCTCGCTACTGGCAGGCCTGGATAAAGGCGGCGAACAATGGCGCATGGTGCTGACCGCCTCTCCGGCCGGCTCCACGCACAATGCCTCCCTCACATTCAACGATGCGCAGGGGGACGAGGCGTTGCATGGCGGCGGCATGACCTTGCCGGACGGCAGCAAGGTTGCTTTCGTCACCAACAAGAAGGGTGAGACGACAACGCCTGACAGCGAACGCGTCAACCGTGCCGCCAAGAAGGGCCGCATCGTCGCCACCGAAATCATGCAGCCGCCGAAGGCCTTCACCGCCGGTTCCGTGCTGCAGCGCACCTCGATGCTGGATATAGAGCCGCTGAAGCGCAAGGATCGCACCGCCTTCGTCAAACCGAAGCGCGGCAAGGATATCGAACTCGCCTCCTTCTATTTCCGCCGCGACGAGAAGAAGGCGGATAAAAGCGTCTCGCCGATGCTGGCCGAGCTCATTACCAACCGCACACCAGACATTCTCGCCACCGCCTATGCGCCGGCCGAACCGGACTTCGCCCGCGAATCCCCGTTCGACGCCATTCTTAAAAAGCCGGAGACCGGCCGCTTCGTGCCGCAGATCAACCCTGATGACCACGCCTGGGCCGCAACGCCGTTGCCGGCAGCCGTGTTCTCTCCGGCCGAACAGCAATGCCTCGCGTCGGGCATCTATTTCGAGGCGCGCGGTGAGTCCGTTAAAGGTCAGGCGGCGGTGGCTCAGGTCATCCTCAACCGCGTGCGCAATCCGGCCTATCCGAAAACCATCTGCGGCGTGGTTTACCAGAACAAGGACTGGCGCAACCGCTGCCAGTTCTCCTTCGCCTGCGATAACATCAAGGACCGCGTGAATTCCGAGCGCCATTGGAAGATGGCGCGCGAAGTGGCGATGGCGACCACGGCTGGCAAGATCTGGCTGAAGGAAGTTGGCTCCGCCACCCATTATCACGCCGTCTATGTGCGTCCGGCCTGGGGCAAGACCATGAAGAAGGTCGGCAGAATCGGCCTGCATGTCTTTTACCGTACCTATGGTGGCGGCTGGAGCTGATACCACCGGCAATTTGTCGCATTTTGCGTGTCAAAAATGCCGATTCCCCCGCGAAACATCGCCCTTAAACAGGGATTTTGAGTCAAGTCATTGTTTTTGCATCATTAATTTGTGCTGAAACAACCGTCATCTGTGCCTTGACTAGAGAAGCCCCTAAAACTATGTTGCGCGCGACTTCAGAGCGGGCTGGAACAGGCTTAATCCGTCACCGTTTACAACTCCAAAGGGTTCTGGCATGGCTGGAACGGAGAAAATGGGTGGGATTCTAAGATGACTGGCAACCGTGACGATAGTCTGGACGAGCGCCGCAAGCGCCTAGCCGACGAGTTGGCAAAGGTGAAGGCGGATGATGAGGCGGAAGTGAGGGCGGAGACAAATGCTGCGGAAAGCCGGAAAGGCTTTGCGATGGCGGTAAAGCTCTCATCGGAGTTCATTTCGGCCATCGTGGTCGGCGCTATGCTGGGTTATCTTCTGGACTATTTTGCCGGCACGTCGCCGTGGGGGATGATCGTTCTTCTTCTTCTCGGTTTCTGCGCAGGCGTATTGAATGTGTTGCGCTCGACCGGCGCGGTGGCCAAGCCGCCGCTGCTGGAGAAAGCGGACAGACAGGACGAGGGTGGAAAACGCGGCCTTTAAGGCTGTTTTTCCTTACAGTTGAGATGCCGCGACAGGCGGCGACAGGTAAAGAGGGCAGCCGGTGGCAAACGATCCGACCCATCAGTTCTTGGTGCAGCCGATCATTCCGATCGAAATTGGCGGCGTCGATTTTTCCTTCACCAATGCGTCGCTCTTCATGGTAGCGACCGTGGCTGCTGCTTCGGGTTTCCTTTATTTCGCAACGTCGAACCGCGGTCTTATCCCGACCCGCATGCAGTCCGTTGCCGAAATGTCCTATGAGTTCATCGCCTCCATGCTGCGTGAAGGCGCCGGCAAAAAGGGCATGGTGTTCTTCCCCTTTGTTTTCTCGCTGTTCATGTTCGTGCTGACGGCAAACCTGCTCGGCATGTTCCCGTATTTCTTCACGGTCACCAGCCAGATCATCGTTACCTTCGCGCTTGCCTGCCTCGTTATCGGCACGGTCGTCGTTTACGGTTTCTACAAGCACGGCCTGCATTTCTTCGGCATCTTTGCCCCCTCGGGCGTGCCCAAGGCGCTTCTGCCGCTTGTGGCGTCGATTGAAATGATCTCCTTCCTGTCGCGTCCGATCAGCCTTTCCGTCCGTCTTTTCGCGAACATGCTGGCCGGCCACATCACGCTTAAGGTTTTCGCAGGCTTCGTCGCCTCCATGAGCGCGCTCGGCGCGCTCGGCGTCGGCGGCGCAGTCCTGCCTCTCATCATGACGGTCGCCATGACCGCTCTCGAATTTCTCGTTGCCTTCCTGCAGGCTTATGTCTTCGCGGTACTGACTTGCATGTACCTGAACGACGCCGTGCATGGTGGTCACTGAGAAGTAAAGTCGCTGGCCCCGGAAACGGGCGTCAAAAACAGCCGCAACAACCTATATCTCAAGGAGTCTCACATGGAAGCGGAAGCAGCAAAGTACATCGGCGCAGGTCTCGCATGCCTCGGCATGGCTGGTACGTCCCTCGCACTCGGCCGTATCTTCGGTGATTACCTGTCCGGCGCACTGCGCAACCCCTCTGCTGCCGACAGCCAGTTCGGCCGTCTGGTATTCGGCTTCGCCGTTACGGAAGCTCTGGGCATCTTCTCGCTGCTCGTTGCTCTCCTTCTCCTGTTCGCTGTCTGATAACGGCATCAGGTCTGGATCACGGCCCGCAAACGATAGCGTGCCGTGATCCTTCGCATTTGCAGTCCCCCTGGAGGTGAGCATGTTCGTGACCGAGGCTTATGCCCAGTCAGCACCGACCGTAGGTGAAACGCATACGGAAACTCCGGCCGTTGGCCAGCCGCAACCGGAAGCCACGCACACGGAAACCGGTGTAGCGCATGGCGCCGAGCACGGTTCTTCCGGCGTTTTCCCCGCCGTTCGACCAGTCTACTTATGCATCGCAGGTCCTTTGGCTGGCGATTACGTTTGGCCTTTTCTACCTGCTCATGCAGAAGGTCATCGTTCCGCGCGTTGGCGGCATTCTCGAAAACCGTCACGGACGCATTGCACAGGATCTCGACGAAGCGGCACGGCTGAAAGCCGAAGCCGACGCAGCCGTCGAAACCTATGAAAAAGAACTCGCGGCAGCCCGCGCCAAGGCCAGCTCGATCGGCGCCGCGGCCCGTGACGCCGCTAAAGCCAAGGCAGATGCCGACCGCGCCGCTATCGAAGCCGGTCTGGCGGAAAAGCTTGCCGCCGCTGAAAAGCGCATTGCAGGCATCAAGGAACAGGCATTCGCCGATGTCGGCGCAATCGCCGAGGAAACCGCGACCGCAATCGTCAACCAGCTGGTTGGCGCCAAGGTCAAGGACACGGACGTGAAGGCAGCGATTGCCGCCGCTTCGAACGTGAAGGGAGCCTAACATGGCATTTGATGCATCATTTTTCGCTCTCGTCGGTCTCGTTCTCTTCTTCGTCCTGATCGCTTACCTCAAGGTTCCGGGCATGCTCTCCAAGTCTCTGGACGAGCGCGCGCAGAACATTCAGGACGAGTTGGCCGAGGCCAAGCGCCTGCGTGAAGAAGCGCAGCACCTGCTGGCTGAATATCAGCGCAAGCGCAAGGAAGCTGAAGCAGAGGCCGCCGGCATCGTCGCCGCCGCAGAGCGCGAAGCAGCAGCACTGACCGAAGAAGCCAGGCAGAAGACGGAAGAATTCGTCGCCCGCCGCACGGCTCTTTCGGAACAGAAGATCAAGCAGGCGGAAGAAGACGCCATCGGCGCTGTCCGCGCCGCCGCCGTCGACATCGCCATCGCCGCTTCCGAGAAGCTGCTGGCCGAAAAGACGACGGCCGCCGCAAAGGCCAAGCTTTTCACCGCCACGATCGGCGAAGTGAAGTCGAAGCTGAACTAACACGCGACCATAAGGCCTTGGATGGTCTTGAAATTGGAAACCCCTCCAGTCCGCTGCGAGGGGTTTTCTTTTGATCATCTGCCTCACGCATGTTGACGATGGTGACTGCCCTCGTTTGCGCTGCTAGCATCGTCAGGTGGTGGATGCACGAGTGACGGAGGTCGAAGTTTGGATTTCATGAAGGTACTGAAATCCCTCGAAGAGCTGCTTTATGAGCTGGTTTCGTGGCTTGTGTTTTATCCGATGACCATGTGGCGATCCGTCGTCAGTCCACTCAGTATGATGCGTTATGCCGATACGGAACTCGATGACCGGCTTGAAGATCAATATGACGATACGCTCAGCCCGCCGCTCTTTCTGCTGATAACGTTGCTTCTGTCCCAAGCGCTCACCGCATCGCTCCCCTCGATATTCGATGCCAACCTCGCGGCCAGGCAACTGGGCTCCGGGTCGAACCTGCTTATTGCGCGAGGGGTCATATTCAGCGTCTATCCTCTGTGCATGGCGGTCTCTGCGCTGCGTTTGAGAAAGATGCGCTTGACTCGCAACTCGTTGCGACGTCCATTTTTCAGTCAATGCTACGTAACAGCACCCTTTACGCTGATCCTGGTCCTAGGGTTGGATGTGGTCACCATGCCGGGTGGACAGGGAATGACTTTCGGTCTCATGATCGTTGCACTTGCCGCCCTCTGGTACGCCCAGGCGGAAATTCGCTGGCTGCGCGGCGAACTCCGCATTGGCCTCATCAAGTCGGGCCTGATTTTCGCCGCTGCCTTTGTTGCGGCGAGTTTCGTGGCCCTCGCGCTTGCGCTGCTCATATCCATTGAAGCGAGCACCATCTTCTCGACCATAGGCGGGCAGGCCGGATGATATGACCCATCATGCTCGGGGCCATCGCGCAAAAACGGGAGGAAAGCCATGAAAATCAACGATGCGATCAAAGTTGACCTGCAGAACTCAGTGCTCTGATGGCTGGCAACCATCGACGACGATGGTACGCCCAGTGTGACGCCAAAGGAGATATTCACCAGCTACGGCGGAGAGCATATTGTCATTGCGGACATTGCTTCATCGCATAGCGTAAGCAACGTGATTGCCCGCCCGAAGGTCTGTGTCAGCTTCATTGACGTGTTTCGTCAGAAAGGCTTCAAACTCACCGGCCATGCCACGATTCTGGCTCCCAGTGACACCGATTTTGACGCCTTTAGTGTCGATCTGCGCCGTATGGCCGGCGATGATTTTCCGATCCGGAATGTCATCGCGGTCATAATTGACCGCGTTTCCCGAATTTGGGCGCCAAGCTACAAGCTCTTTCCCGAACGCAGTGAGAGTGAAAGAATGCAAAGCGCTTATGAGACCTACGGGGTGCGGCTTATAGGGGCGCTTCCATATCAAGAATCTTCATCGGAGCGATAGTCCGACCACGATGGGTTTCTGTCCAAGGCGAAATTAGTCTTGTCGTGGCCCATCGCGTGCAAATCTTAGCGATTCTCAATCCTATCAGACGTGGTTGGCGATCAATCTGAAAGGTTCGTCATGCCTCTTCTCGACAATATCGCTGTTCACCCAATTATACAGTCCGACGGTACCTTGTATCGCGATACTGTGTGTCTGAAGAATGTTGTTGATCATCCGAGAATGGAGATGGGGACTTTGGCTATTATACCCACCCCGGTAGGATAGAAGATACCGCGTTTATCCTCGCGACCAGTAACGACAGATGAGGCCGCAATGAATGTGACGGAGAATGATAGTACCGTACTGAAGCCCCAAGACGATGGAAGCGCGGATCACCTGCTTGGAATGGAAGTGCCACGCATCGCTTTGCAGGCGACAGATGGAACAACCGTGGATCTTTGCAGTCCGGGGCTTTCCGTGGTCTATGCCTATCCTCGGACGAGTCCTCCGGGAGGGACAGCACTTGACGGGTGGGACGCGATCCCCGGCGCGAGAGGTTGCACACCGCAGTCCTGCGCGTTCCGAGACCATTTCGTTGAATTAAAAGAATTGGGTGTCAGTCATCTATTCGGCCTGTCGACCCAAACCACGGAGTATCAACGCGAAGCCGCGGAACGGCTCCACCTTCCGTTCCCACTTCTTTCCGATCATTCGCTTCTCCTTGCATCGGCCCTTGGCTTACCAAGGTTCCACGCCGGTGGCCTGATCCTGTTACGAAGGCTTACGATGATCATCCAGGCCGGTGTTATCAGGCATGTCTTTTATCCCGTGCACCCGCCGGAAAAGAATGCAGACGCGGTGATCAGTTGGTTGAAAACCAATGGTGTTGCCGAGACGGGTCCATGACTTGTCTGCGTCGATGGCGGAAGTTTTAGGTGGAGCCGCATCACCCGGCCACTATCCTTCCCGCTTCAGCGGCCGAAAGCTCATGCGGTGCAGCGGACAAGGCCCGTGGCTTTCGATTGCGCGTAGATGGGCGGGCGTGCCGTAGCCGGCGTGGCCTTCGAAGCCATAGGATGTGTGCACCACGCCGGCGCGTTCCATCATCCGGTCGCGGGTCACTTTGGCGACGATTGAGGCGGCGGCGATGGAGAGGGAGCGGGAGTCGCCCTTGATGACGGCCTTGGATTCGCAGGTGATGCCGGGTGGCCGGTCGCGACCGTCGGCCAGCACGAGGGCGGGAGGGATTTCGAGGCCGAGCACGGCGCGGCGCATGGCGTCGAGGCTGGCGCGCAGGATATTCATCGTGTCGATCAGGCCTGGGCCGGAGGAGGCGACGGAAACAATCGAGCTTTCCATGATCTGGACGAACAGGCTCTCTCGCTTCTGCTTTGTCAGCTTTTTGGAATCGTCCATACCCTTGGGGATATTATCGGATCGAGAATGACGGCGGCCGCAACCACAGGGCCGGCAAGCGGTCCCCGGCCCGCCTCATCCGTACCCGCGACGGGCCAGAGACCTTTCTTTTTTGCCTCCAGTTCGAACGAGAAATCCGGGCCGGTTTCGGCGAGATCGAAAAGGGCAGGAGAATCGGGTGTGGCCGTGCGTTTCATGCGGCGAAACTCGCATACACACCCGATCTCCTGCAAGCCCCCGGAAGCGGGCGATGACAGGCGCGGGGAGCCGGGGTCAAGGGGCGTGGCTCACCGTGCCCTTAAGGTCGTCATGACCTCGATCCTCCAATGGGGCGGCGGAGGAAAACGATCGCACGCGAGGCGGCGGATCCGGGGGCTGTGTCCGGCGGGCCAGGGAAACCAGCCGGGCATGTCATAGAGAGCAACAGGTGAAAAGGTTGCTGCTCATCTTTTGGAATTCCGTTTATGAGAGGCTCAAAAAGCCTCCTGTTGTCGGCGAGTTACCATCCTGTTCGACAGCCTCTTCGGGCTGGAGCCGGGAGTCGCTATCGCGCTCGAATAAGATCCTCGGCTGAAACCAAAAGGGGAGGTTGAATTCTTCCGTGCATCGATTACCCCCAGTCACTTTCAGTGTCCGGCTCTCAAAGCAACGACAATTGCACGCCCGAACCACCGGGTGGCACGAAGAGATCGTCGCGCAGGTGAATGGCCCGTCGGACAAGTCCAAGCCGCTTCGTCGCCATTTCGAAACGACGACCGATCTGCCAGGCATAGGGGCCTTCGCCTTTCATGCGCTTGCCAAACTCCGCGTCGTAATCCTTACCGTCCCGCATGGATCGTACCAGCGACATGACATGGCGGTACCGGTCCGGATAGGTGCGCAGCAGCCAGTCGCGGAACAGCGGGCTCACTTCCAGCGGCAGGCGCAACAGCACGTAGGAAGCCTCCGTCGCGCCGGCGGCCTTGCCAGCCTCGAGAATGCGCTCGATTTCGTGATCGTTAAGAGCGGGAATGACGGGCGCCATCATCACGGCCACGGGAATGCCGGCCTCTGTCAGAGCCTTCACGGCCTCCAGCCGCTTTTCAGGTGTCGCGGCGCGCGGCTCCATGTTGCGTGACAACTTGCGGTCCAGCGTCGTCACGGACATGCCGACCTTGGCGAGCCCCTTCTTGGCCATCGGCCCGAGAATATCGATATCCCGTTTGATGAGCGCTGATTTTGTGACGATAGCGACGGGGTGATCGGCCTCTGCCAGCACTTCCAGTATCTGCCGCATGATGCGCCATTCGCGCTCGATCGGCTGGTAGGGGTCGGTGTTGGTGCCGATGGCGATCACACGTGGCTTGTAACCCGGCTTTGCCAGTTCGCGTTCCAGAAGTTTCGCGGCATCCGGCTTGGCGAAGAGCTTCGATTCGAAATCGAGCCCGGCGGAAAGCCCCATATAGCTGTGCGTCGGCCGAGCGAAACAATAGATGCAACCATGTTCGCAGCCGCGATAGGGGTTGATGGAACGGTCGAAGGGGATGTCTGGCGACTCGTTGCGGGTGACGATGCTGCGCGGTTTTTCCACCTGCACTTCCGTGCGGAACTCCGGCATATCCTCGAGCGTCTGCCATCCGTCGTCGAAAACCTCGCGCTGCAAGGCTTCGAAGCGCCCATCGGGGTTCAGTCCGGCGCCCCGACCGCGGCGGCGATCGATCTCGATGCGCAGGCCGGATGCATCGGCGATCGCATTGGCCATGTCAGGCATATGGCCTGGCTGAAATGCAGCCTGCCCGTCAAGCGTATGGTTTCTCATCTGGATGCTCCCAGAGCGCCACGCGCCGCAAAAGCCACGCTCAGCGCCCTAAACCGTGTCCTTCGGAAGTGACAGTCAGTTGCCCTTCCAGTGATTAAATTCCTACATCATGAAGGAGAACAATACAAGAACAAAAATCAAGAAAAGGCCGTTCCTGGATGGGTCGCCCCACCCGTTTGTTCATTAAACGCTATTAATGACCGGCCTGAACCGGTGTAACGAGACGCGGATTTTCCCCTTGTTGGCCCAGTGGCAATTTATTGTGCGATGCGTTAGAGCTATGCCTATGTTGACAGTCATCATGGAATGCCGGGATCAGGAACCGGAGCTGGCGCACACGCTATCTGCGCTTGTTACCGGAGCCGTGGAAGGCCTTGTAAGCGACGTCGTTATCCTCGATCACGGGTCGCGCGATGGATCATCGCGCGTCGCGGATGCGGCCGGCTGCCGCTTTTATGGGCAATGGAATATTGAGGAGATCGTGCAGTCGGCGCGTGGCGGGTGGCTGTTGCTGATCGAGCCCGGTGCGCGCCCGCAGGCGGGCTGGATCGACGAAATTCTGGAGTATGTCGCGATCTGCGCTGAGCCTGCCCGGTTTTCGCCGTCGCGATACCATCGGCGGAATATCTTCAGCCGCATGCTGCGCCGCACGCCACCACTGGAGAACGGCTATCTCCTCCCCAAAAAACAAGCGCTGTCCATCGCAAAGCCGGGCATGAGCCTGACGCAACTGGTAGCCGGGACGAAGTCGCGCCGCCTGAATGCGGAACTGGCGCCCGCCTGGGCGCTACGGACGCTGGCTTAGCGCGGGTGGTCACCCCGCCAGAACCTTGCCGGGGTTCATGATACCAACAGGATCGAAGGCGTGCTTGATGCGCCGCATCAGCTCCATTTCGATGCCGGGCCGGATGGCGGCGAGTTCGTCGCGTTTCAGCTGGCCGATGCCATGCTCGGCCGAAATCGAGCCGCCGAGCGACAGCACGATGCCATGCACGATTTCGTTCATCTCCCGCCAGCGGCCAATGAATTCGGCCTTGTCGGCACCGACGGGCTGGGAGATGTTGTAATGGATGTTGCCGTCACCGAGATGGCCGAATGCGCAGACGCGGGCGCCGGGAATGGCGGCAAGCACGGCCTTTTCCGCTGTCGCCATGAATTCCGGTATTTTTGACACAGGAACGGAAACATCGTGCTTGATTGAGCCGCCCTCTGGCTTCTGTGCATCCGACATGCTCTCGCGCATGTGCCAGAGCGCCTGTCTCTGCGCCTCCGATGCGGCGATGACCGCGTCCTGAACCAGCCCCGCCTCAAATCCGCGCTCCAGCAGCGACTGCATCATCGTATCGGCCGTTTCGGCCGAATCGGAGGTGGAGATGTCGATCAGCGCGTACCAGTCATGGCGCTGTTCCAGAGGATCACGGACGCCGGGAATGTGTCTGGCGGTGAACTCGACGCCGATCCGTGGCATGAGTTCGAAACCGGTCAGCGCCGTGCCGCAGAGATTGGAGGCCATCTCGAACAGTTTCAGAGCGTCCCCGGTCGAGGCAAGACCGGCAAAAGCGACCTGATGGCCAAGCGGTTTGGGGGAAAAGCTTCAGCACCGCGCCGGTAATGACGCCGAGCGTGCCTTCCGAACCGATGAAGAGATCGCGCAGATCGTAGCCCGTATTGTCCTTTTTCAGCCGGCGCAGCCCGTTCCAGATTTCGCCTGTCGGCAGCACCACCTCGAGCCCGAGGCAGAGCTGGCGCATGTTGCCATAGGCCAGCACCGCCGTGCCGCCGGCATTGGTGGCGAGATTGCCGCCGATGCGGCAGGAACCCTGAGAGCCGAGCGACAGCGGAAACATGCGTTCCACTGAATCCGCGGCCTTGTGAATGTCATCGAGAATGCAGCCGGCATCGGCGACGATGATATTGGCGACGGGGTCGATGTCACGGACGCGGTTCATTCGCTCCAGCGACAGGATGATATCGCCTCCATCGGCGCGCGGAGTCTGGCCGCCCACAAGGCCGGTATTGCCGGTTTGCGGCACGATGGGCGTGCCGGTTTCGCTGGCGAGTTTCAGGATGGCCGAGACCTCTTCGACGGAACCGGGCTTCAGCAGCAGCGGCGAAGCGCCACGATAAAGACCGCGGTTTTCGACAAGGCGCGGCGCCATTTCCGCCTGGTCGCGCACCGCGTTCTTTTCGCCGACAATGGCGGTGAAGCGGTCGAGGAGCTCGGAGGAGGGGATGGCGGTGGTCGTCATGGGCATCTCGCTGTCTTTAAAACGGGGGCGAAGCGGGTTAGCGACGTCAGCCTCGCGGCGCGGCGGCGCGGGATAGGCGGTCGTTGATCGCCTCTCCGAGGCCATGGGTGGGAATGGTGGTGATGGCGATCGTGTCCGCACCGCTCGCATCGGCGGCCTTCAGATAATCGAACAGATTGGCCGCAGCCTCCGCAAGATCGCCAGCGGGGCTAAGATCGAGAACGGCATGCGCGCGCTCCTCGCCCGATATGGTGATGCCGCCGAAGCGGATCAGCGCTTCACCGGGCAGAACCGAGGTGGCGTTGAGGCGCACGGTGGCGCCCGGCGCGTAATGCGAAGCAAGCATTCCCGGGGCCTCGATGGCGGCCGAGGCTTTTTCCG
>JANFOE010003394.1:0-10000 GCA_025667525.1 Glebionis coronaria
CGCGGATTCCACGGTAGAGGTACTTTGAAGAAGATTCATGAAAGTTTTGAAGAAGAACAATGGCATATTCGTGGGCAACCTTTCATGGAATTAAAATCACATGAAATCAAATATCTAATCTTAACGACAAGAAAAAATTAGGATCCACATTATTTGGAGCAACCAAAGACAATTTATGGTTATGAATATTCCTAAGCAACTTTAAAGGTAATTAAGTTTTGTTATAATGTTGTTTATTATTGCCAGCATGCATTAATTAACTTAAATTTTAAAATCAAGCCTGGTTATTATATTCTTACAAACATAACTGAAACCTCTATGTCATGCATGTCCAATTTATCGAATTATGCTTTGTTGCCCTGCCAGGAGGCAGAATGGGTTTTAACTCACCACAAGAAATAGCTCCTGCGAGCTTTGGAGCCTCTGCAACAACCAAAATCAGCGTTAATGCTGCACTTGGTGGGCCAATAGTTGGTAAAAATAGAATCAACCCGAAACAAATATTTTGTACGACAGGTGCCAAGCTCTTAGTAAGAGACCATGAATCCGACACCAACCTGAAAAACATTAAGCTAGAGAGATGTTGCAACGAGTCGTCTGCTTATTTGGAATCACAACACTTGAACTTGCTCACGGCAATGCACCTTTTTCAAATTGTCGACGCAAGAAAGAAATAAATATCTGACTGCATTCATCGTTACGTTAATAGTATAGGTTGCAAGAATTTTAACCACTGTGTAATGTACCTGATCTTGATGACACTACAATGGCTTTTCGGGTTTTAATAACTAATGGTAATCCAATTTCTCTAGGTGAGGTTTATCAACAATAAAAGATGTAATTCAATGGATGTTACGTATTGCTACTGTTAGGAAATCTTCTTGAAAACTGTGACAGATCCTCCGAAGCTTGACATATCTCCACAGTCAAGAGCTTCCTATCGTTCATAGCTAGCGACTAGAAAGGTGATAACATATTTTCGAATCGAAATCACGGATAAGTGAAAATTGGAGATATAGGATTGTCAACACTTATGTTAGCCCAAGCTGTCAAAAGTTTGGTTAGTAAGTTGACCATATTTGTTTGAGAGAGTCTCACAGATTTCTTTAATAAAAATTTAACCTGGACTTATAGTCCAAACATTGAATTGTAGGAACTCCTGAGTTCATGGCCACAGAGCTATGAATTTTTTTGCTACCTGAAACTATTGTTTATGCAGGTCCTAAGCTGGCAATTTTTCCACCTTTAAGATATCATATTTTTTCCATGTACAACAAAAGTACCTAACTAATAAAGAGCCTTTCTACAGTGGATGCCATTTGGGAATAATGCAGCCAAACTTTTAGCTCAATAACAAGGTTTAAGGAGGTACATCACCAAGTAATGCATAGTGAAGGTAGATATGGACTACTCCAGATTCTCTCCACCCATGTAACATCATATTCCGTTGGTGATCCAAGTTATTTTAGTTAATTATTTTTTTGATATTTCCTTACAAGCGTGAGATGATATTTATAAAAAAATGGCTGGTTTAGTATCATGTAGAGATTTGTTCAGGCCAAAACAGGTAAAACTTATTTTATCGGGGTGAGTCCTCTTTACCCAAAAACAGGTAAAACTATGTTGGGGGCTTAAAATAGTTGGTTTTGGGCTGATTCATTTCTCTAATATCTTGAATAACCAATATATCAATATGATTACTTGCAGTGGTGGAATGAATGGCTATATGTCAGTTCCTATAGGAGATCCCTACCCTAGAGTTTTCAGATTACCTATTGACGGGATGGAAGACATCATGGACAATGAAGTCATGTACACAAACTTTAAATTAATTCAATCAGTAACTAAGCTCATACACGCATATGATTAATGATTTTTTACTATTTCAGTTGTGTACATGGGTTGTGTAGATATAACTTATAAGCTCCAAGATCCTCAACCGCATATGTTTTTATTCCTTAATTTTTCTGCATTTGTTGCACTTTCTGAAGCATAAAGATCAGCTAATGTCTCTCAGAACAATCCACCAGGTGACTGCAGTTTCAGGTACACACAAAATTATTGATTACCTTTAAATAAAAAACTTCTGATTTAGTATATCATAATTTCGTGTTCTACATATAGCTACATGGAAGTGAAGAAAAGAGGGACCCAACGAACATAATAATAAGAAGTACTAAAAATGTACAAAATACCAACCACTGTAACCCCAATTCTGGGGTAAGCTGAGAAGCACATTTTCGGGCAGGTACATTAGAATCAAAATAGGATTAATTATGATAAGGTACTAAGTAGTGTTTAAAATATGAGTAATAAAATTATAATTGTTCAGACAATTTTCTTTGTAAATAAATTTGGTGTATAGTACTATAACTAAATGTATTGGTGATTTAAATTTCAGCTCAGACAATGATTTCTGATGCTGTCTAAATTCTTTCTGAATCTCGATTTGGAAGATCAAACAACTCTGGTATGAGATAATTGCAAAGTACCTGGCTATGTTTATGTTGCATATGTGTCACATGGGACTGGATGATTAATTGCAGAAAGGAGAATCATTGACCAGATAGTACTCGCTTAAGATGGTATTGTAACATGAGTTTATACTGATTTTGACATCTTACTCCAGGTTTGCTACTTGGCTGTCTTATTTCCAACTCATATACCCGATTCTAGAAAGATAACTGATTTCAACGTTGGGTCGAGATTTTTGATTTATCCAATGTAGTGCTTGCTGATACTCGAATATTCGTTTAAGATAACAAGATACCACCTTACAATGTCCTCATTTCGGAATCTTGAAACCACATTTGTGAACACATTTGCATAAAGTTATCGTTGATTTAATCAATCATTTCTTTTTTTATATCTTTTACTCTACTTTATAATCAGGAAGCTTTTGGTCATCACCCAATGTCGTATCTTGCCACGTATAATTCTGATTTGACAATTTGCAGGTCAAATAAAGGGAACCATCCAGTTACTTTTTCTATAGATGCATGTGAAACTCATAATGTAAATGTGACGGCTTTACCGAGTTTTGGTTTGTGGGAGGGAATCTCTATTACCGCAAAAGAAATATGGAGTAAAATGCCACATGTAAAGGGTTCCACCTTCTTTCAAATATATTACCTTAAATTAACTATTTGTTTTCTAAAAGTCATTTTTGTCTTGTGTACGAACTGTTTGCCTACAGGATGGACAATTTGATCAGGGTAACTTTAATTCCAGGCCAGTTGTGTCTAAAAGAAGAGTCTCATTTTGAGATTTGATATGCTGGATTTTGCTTTGATCCAATTTTTAACACAAGGTATACAACTTCTAGAAAAAAAATCTTATGCGTGATGATGTCAAGTCTGTGACATTGCATGATGAAGAGTCGGTGGAACTCTGGGATTTGTCAAGAAAATTTATCTTTTTTGAGGTTGTTGTTAGCAAGAATAGAGCTCATGCTTCCATCCAGAAGCTTTAGGAGCCCAACAATTCCATGTTGGTCTCCACATTGCCTACAAAGTTGGCTAAAGAACACCTTTAGAACTATCAGGTATCTATTTAAAATGTAACGGCAACCAAAAAGTCCCCCTTATTAATACTAATATCCTTACAATTAAATTTTAATCTACCTGTTTTTTATAAACTCGTGTGCTTAAATCACAGTGCTCATAGTTCTATTTAAGTGTTGTAAATGTTTTGTTCCTACACATGTGCCTTGGCCCTGCCTCCATTGGCAGGTTCATAATTTAGTATTCTGCTAATAAGAAGAAAAGAAGATTTTGGAATTCTTCGTAAGAACATAAAAAACCAACTTCTAATGGTTTAGGAGAGTAAACTATTTGTATATGCTTATCTATTACAGCAATACTTTCTCATTTTTCTAAATTACTACCATAACTTTTCTTTTCTTATTAATGCCAAGTTGTTAATCATCATCCATGGGTTGACATGTATTAAAAGTCTACAGAAAAACATGAGAGATACTACGAAAAGACCGTACCAGGAGTCAAATGCTCAAGCAGTGTTAACAGAATTGATCTTCATGATATCAGAATTAGCACGTACCTTCTATAGTAAGTTGACATCCATACCTACTTGAACAATTCATAGTCACAATCACTTTTTTTTCGCTTTGTTTATGACTTGAGTTGTATTCACTGAAGGAGGAAATATGTGAAATGACAGAAGGAGCACAACCTGGACCTGTGCTTGATTGGATGCAGCGAGTAAAGATTACTGTTGATGCCGAAGGGACTCGATCATATACACGAGAAGGTCCAGCCATCGATAATTCAAAGAGATATTAGACCACAAAACACATCGGTTATTGAAAGGTATATTGATAGCAGTTAATGTGTGGGGTTTGAGGCTTCTTTTTTTGCTAACTAATTACTTTCATACAGATTGGTTAAGTTGATTGTCTATGGGCAGGATACTTGGGATTTTCCTCGTGTACAATTTGGTGTTAATTTGTATTAATGGTTTCGACTTAACTGGCTTTTCAGGGTATAAATTGCGCATCAGTTCTGCGTCGCCTAATCGTCATCGAAATGGAAGTCGCGAGTACAGTCCTGACTACGAGAACTCAGTTAGCCCACCTCACAATCGTGGATTTAGTAGAGGGAGATCCTCTGGTAGGTATTGCGACTCACCACCTCATCATGGTGGTGGAAGGTTTTATGGTGGTAGGTTTGGTGGCGGCAGATTTGTTGGTGGCAGGTTTATTGGGGGCAGGGTTGGTTGCATGTTTGATAATATGGGTGAAGGTTTCAAAGATGATGTTATACCTAAGAATAACCCCAACATCCGCCCAAGAGAAGGAGATTAGGTGGGGACTGATCCTGTGTAAGTTGTTTGCATGCTCTTATTCATGTTTATGCATGATCAATTCTAGAAGTGACAAGTTGTCAGGTGATGGCTGACTTTCATCACACTTTAAATGCCTTACTTCTTCCTCGCGAATGACCAGTGACCACCCATATCTTTAGGAGTTTAGGTTACTAAAGCCATTGATGAACTGATCGTTGATTTCGAGGTACGACAAGCCATCTACTTTAGCAAGCCAGACTCTTTTATGCTACAAGAAAAGATATTGACGAAAAAGTGTAATGTAACTTTAAATCATAACATATTTGTTAATTTGTATGCTTATAGATATTAAGTTCGAAAGGCAGAGGTGACAGATGAACATGTATTAGCGCAAACACACTAAATGGAGTAGCGCAGAGGACCGGACAAGATTATAGGCCAACCAATTCCAATCATAATAGAAGATGAGAAGGGCAGACCAGATGAAAAAGGAAAAAAATGAAACCCGTAGAAAAGATAGTAGTCTCCCCGAGCCAGCTAACTATCTTCTAATGGGTAACTACTTATATTATATATTACCACAGAGCCTTTAGCCTAGCGTTATCAAGGTGTGAGATACGAGGTGTGCGCCTCCCCCAACGCTGAGGGTTAAAGTCTTACTTAGGATATATGTGTGTGGTTTGAGAATGTGTAAATTTCCTTCTCAAAAAAAAGTTACTCTACTGCAGAGACGAACTTGAAGCAGAGGTATGCACATATATACCCTCAAGACCTGGACACACCGGTTATCACCACAGGACTAAAATGAATAAGAAAATATTCAAGGTTGGGAAGGCTGGTCAGGAGTTCCGTTCTGCAAACCCTGCATGCGACAGGTTAATGAACACTAGTACCATCAGCAGTTAACAGCCACCATGCTCCCTCATTACAGAAGTAGTGTTTGTATGAGCAGCTTGACTCAGTCTCCAGCTGTTGCTTCCGGTCATATCGAGGGTTGGTCTTGCAGGTGAAATGACAGCTGCAACGGCAGCAACATCCGTCACCTTTAAAGCCGACAACTAATACTCTAAGAAACTTGCACACGGTGAAGCTTCAATGTGTTTTAAAGGGTAAGCTTTTTTTGTTTATTCTTATTCTTTTAGCATCATTAAGATGATATAAACTGTAGAACAAGAGGTGATGTTTTGACTATGGTAGTAAAGTGATACGTATAAGGGATTGGTGATTGCTTATTTAAAGGAATAGGTTGTTAAGTGCTTATCCTCTTTCTCGCACCAATAATAATTAATCTATCAGTTAAGATGATGATTTGGAGAAGTGAATTGAGTGGATGAATGAGTGATGTGTATTGAAATGTGTTTCTTTTTTTATACAAATAACTTCTTTGCTTTATTTTAGTTATATAAGATAATAAGCTCATAATCTCCCTAAACGAGCTCAAGCAAACGCCCCTGTAAATTACTGATCCATAACTCCAAGTCTCCAACTTAGGTGACATGTTACTGCCACTATGCAAATAAATATAGCATGAAAAAGTAAAAATATAGCTTTACGAATATAAAGTAGTTTGGGTTTGAAATAGATTCGTGAGATGAATCGCCTGATCAGAACTAATAGTCACCGAATAATTTAAACTAATTATATAAATCCTAGCTCACCTTTGCTGATGTGTGCTTGCAGAACTGATAGACGTTGGGCAGAAACGAGATGGGCTTCAAGTTATTCATGATCTTATATAGTTGACCAAAGGTATGTTATTTTATATATACGTAGAAGTGGTAAAATGGGTATACCGCGATAGTCAGTGGCTCATTCATCTACACGTTATTATATTTTATATACACTAAACTATTTTACAGCATCAGTAATGCATATAACAAACGCACCCATAGATACAAATCTTTATGTTTTTCGTTTGTTTTTGTTTTAGTTGGTTCCCCGAACACGCCACCTTATTGGCCTACTTTGCTGGTGAACCTTCACTTGTGAAGTCTACTGTTACAAAAGCAGTTACAGAGTTCTATCGGGCCCATGCTAATACTTGGAATTGGAATGTTCAGAAAGATTCATTTGTAGAAGAACACCTTTAGGTAAATTTGTATTTATTGAAAACCAGCTTGAGGTAAATTTACATTTATTGAAACCCCACAATTAATGATGATGCTCGAAACTATGTTTATTGTTTAGTTTTGACACAAAAAGGTTTGGGAATAGGTTCGAACCTTTTTCACCCATTTTGAACCAATCAAGAAACTAGCGACAGTATGACTTAAAATGATTTTCACTTAGTCATTGAACATTAGTTTATTTTTCTCAAGCTCATAGGTGATTTTCAATTGATTTATCCAACATTTAACTTTTTTTCCATTAGAAAATGATTTAAACAGTTTGCTATTTTCTATATATTTTTGTTCTTAAACAGCTTATATATGATTTAAGATGCATAATTGTTTGTATGAAGTTTGGTTCACATATAAGTTGCATTTTCTCCTTGCTAATAGGTCCATTAGAACACCTTTTTTTGGTTTCAAAACAAGGCTAAGTTTTGATATGAGTTTCATTTGCATCGTATGGAAAGCTGACATTGTCATATAACAACAACTCCAGGGTCTGGCTGTAAACACTCCCATGGAAGATTATTCTTGGCATAGACTCGAGACAATAAAAGAAAATGGTCTACAATGGGCAGCGAAGGCCAAAAAGGTTTTTTTTTTGTTTCTTTACTTTTACTAAAGTTTCAACGCGTTAAGTCAATTGACACCTAATTCCTACTATTGAACATGTTTCAATAGATATTGGTGCACTTGAATTGCATAACGTTTTTGAACTGATAGTGGAAGGAGAGAATTTGCATGTGCACTTTGATAAGGAACTTAAGGTAACAACGAAGTATATTTTTTCGATATTCTTTTAGAATTTTATTAATGCATTTTCTTTTTAACATAACAAGCTCTTCTATATATGAAAAGAAAGTGAACTTGATTCGGTTAAAACCAGGAGAGTACTTTATAGTAAAGAACCATTTCATAACTTTGTCTTGCTAACATTCAAAGATGATTGGAATATAGAAATTTTACATATATTCTAGGATCATTCTTAGGATGATTAAATGATTAGAATATAGAAAATTTTATCATCTGGTTTTCTAATATCTGGCATAAACCAATTTGAAAAAAAAATAAATTAAGAACCTTTTTATTTTGAGAGAATGATTAGAGGATGGCAGCTAACAGATGTCATCGAAATCCCCTATGTTGCACCTTAAGTTTGAATAAACATTATCGACCAAAAATTGACATGACGGCTGCAGGCGTTATCCTATGCATCTTATTACGTGTCCCACCCTTTTGGGCAGGTATTATCTGTAAGAACTATGTACTTTTTATTTTGTTGCGTCACATACATGATAATATGGCTTGCACATTATGTATTTCAAAGTCGGATTCGGGGTACCTTTAGGCAGATTTTGAGGGGAAAACTTTACTTCAATTGTGAACCATGGCCACAAACTTCACAATACCACAAAAATAAAGAATAAAAGCTCATGAAGTACTATGTAAATTGCAATGTCAAAGTATCTTCTCAATTTTTTTTTTCATTTCATAATGGGTCATTTCTGTACTTCTTCTGTTAACCAATGTCAAAGTAAAAATCAGAAAGTGCAAACGACTTGATAAGTCAATCCTGTATGTTTTATAATGGACAACACGAACAGATTGAGGTATAATAACTGCCTATTTATATATATTTTGGAGTATAACAAGTTTATTGTCTTCGTGATCTAAAGAAAGTTTGATATTACTTTTAGGAAAACTTTACTACTTAAGAAGTAACGGATGTGGTATATTTTGATTCTTTTAACTGTTGCTACTCAAATGAGCAGACACTTATTATTGATTTAGAAGTGAACACGTGTCTTTTCAGATATTGGTTCATGAATTTAAACCGATCAACAATTACTTTGCCTCTGAAGTTACCCGCCTTCAAGTTGAAGCTTTACATGAACTTTAGGAGACATCAAGTACGTGACTGATTATGTCATTCTTATAACATAATCAGTGTGCTAATTGGAAGAATACCTTATTATGACCCATACCAAGTATATGGTATATAATGGCCCTCGTGAAGAAGTGCTTAAGTTCTTTGAGTCATGAGGTATTATCTGTTTATGTAATCTTTATAGGAAAATATCTTTTGTCTTATTTGGTTTATCAAATGCGGTTCTGCATGTGAATTGGATGCGTCATCAGGTTTGTATGTATTGGAAGTCAGAACAGGATGCAAGCCTATTGAAACATAAAGATGTCGAAGAATTAAAGGATAACGATGAAAAGAGAGAGGCTAAATATACCAAGTTCTGGAATGCGTTTGGCAAATCAGTAAAGCTCGGAATCATTGAGGATGGTGCAAACAGGAACAGTCTGGAAAAACTTCTTTGATTTGAGACGTGAGTCTCTTACTCCACCTCTAAAACTTGGCAATTTATTTTGTATATTTGAGTATTTTGTAGCCTAATTTTCAAGTTTATCTAATTATGCTGCACCACAAAGTCATATTTTTTCTAATTATGTTGCAGCTCATGTACATATGTTGACTTGGCAAGCCGTCATACCAAACTGGTGCAAAGGCAATATCTTTATTTTGTTTAACATGTCACATATTAGATGTTACTTTTTAAGACCCTAATGTTTTCCATTGAACCCTCTGATGTTTATGCGCTTGAATTCATGTGAAGAGTGATCAAGGATGTAAGATCATGTAGTTATTGGTAACCAAGGATCTGATTTCTTAGTTATGGAACTTTTCAGATTACCTTTGTTTTCTAGATGGTTTTAAAGCAATCACGGAAAAAGCACACCACACACTATTAAAATTAAAACGGTAAAAATTTAGCCCAAAAAAAAATGTCCGTTACCCAACGGCTATAAATTTGAAAATTCAAAAAAAAAACAAAAAAAGTCATAACGCCACCGACGGCGCGAGCCACGGTGCAGTTGTCGCGCCTGAGCTTGCGCCGTCGGCTATAACATCGGCTGGTACCTACGGCGCAAACCCCCACAACGCGAGCCACGGTACACTTGACTGCGCTGTCGGCTCGCGCCATCGTGGCCAGCCAACCGAACAGCCATTGTGCCGTGCCCTCTAAAGTGCAATGTGAAATGCCCATTTAGTCATGTGCCACTATCATGGTATGATT
>JANFOE010003394.1:12500-26034 GCA_025667525.1 Glebionis coronaria
TATATATATATATATATATATATATATAAAGAGGAGCGTTATTGTGATGCCCACTCTTAAAATAAAAACAATAAGAACCGTTTTACACCATTAGATCAACTATTATGGACAAGCTCAATTTTAAATGAAATGAGTGTGTTAGCCGTATTTAAAGTGATGGTCATATAATATACCGTTGTGAAGCTCGTGAAAAATACTATTCAACGGTGTCGAGAGTTCTTACTTATTAATGTTTATGTAACGGGAATTAGTCCCGAACACACAAATGAGGAAGGCCTCCTAAACACTTCCTACTTAGTATAAAAGGCCTCCTAAGCCTCATTTGTGTGTGTGTTTTCCATTCCATTGTTTTGTAGAGAGAGAAACGTATGTGTTTCTCTCACTAGGAATTCACAACTTTGTTTTCTCTTTTCCTTCATCTAATCTAATCTTTATTTTTTGGTTTAATCTTCATCTTCATTTCTATATCCTAAATAGTCGTGTGAATCATTCCAACAAGTGGTATCATTCGCCAAGGGATTCGTATTTAAGCATTTCGTGTGATTTTGATTGTTTTTCGCCAAAACATCAAAAAAATTTCGTGTTTGTTTGTGTTTCTAAGTCGTATACCTTCTTTAAATCGTGTAGTAGTGATTTGGGCATCTTGGTTTTGGCTAAAACACAAGTCTTTCGGATCAAAAGTTTTCTTGTTTTTTCATCTTTCCGAAATTCTTGCAAGTATCACCATCGGAAAGTACAAAGGGAGCGAGGCCAGATCGCAATAACCACTAGGTTCTACTTTGTGATCTAAGGATTTTGATACCTTATTCCGACGTGACATTCCGATCGTACATTGCGAGCTGGGATTCCGACGGTCTTAAGGGATTTGTGAGTCGTTACTCTGTCCAATTTGTTTTAGCTATATTGCGATCTAGATATTCCTACGGGTACACATTCCGATAGGTCATCATTCCGACAGATCCCATATTCAGATAGGGTGACATTCCGATCTAGACATTCCGATACAAGCAACATTGCGACTGTTCAACATTTCGATAGATCCATCATTCCGATCGAAGGACATTCCGATAGAGGGACATTCCGATAGAGGGACATTCCGATAGAGGGACATTCTGATAGAGGGACATTCCGATCGTAGGACATTCCGATCGTAGCACATTCCGATAGAATTTTCCGATAGGCATTCCGATGGAAATTTTGTTTGAGTATTTTTTAGTCTTAGCCACCATCTAGACTAGTCTCGGAACATAGTTTACACGAAGATTAAAAAAAAAGTTAAAATTTTTAGGTCAAGTAAAATCAAATTTTTTTCCCCTACTAGTTTTTGGCTATCTCGAACTCAATTTCAAAATTTGGCGATACATAATTTTTTCAGCTTACCGTTTTGTCGGACTAAGGAATTTATTGTCGGACTGGGAAAAAAATCAGAAGTTTCGGAATTTCAACAACATCACACGCTTTCTACGAATTGAGATCCTGTTTTTCACATGACTTCTACGATGACGTCTCAACAAGATATTTATGTTGCGGGTACTGAGAATCGTCCACCCATGCTTACCAAGGAGAACTACACTACATGGGCTAGTCGTCTCCTTCGTTATGCAAAATGTAAACCTCTGGGAAAGTTGATTGTCAACTCGATTCAAAAGGGTCCGTATGTTAGAAGAACAATTATTGTGCCTGGCGACCCTACGAATGCTAACCCAGTAGCTGACTCAAGTCATGAGCAAACAGATGAAGAATTAACTGAAGCTGAATCCAAACAACTCGACGCTGATGATCAAGCAATTCAAGTCATTCTTATGGGACTTCCTGAAGATGTTTATGCTGCTGTCGATAGTTGTGAAACCGCACACGAGATGTGGCTTAGGATTTAGAAAATGATGAAGGGAAGTGAAATCGGTTTACAAGAAAAGGAAACTAAGTTGCTTCGTGAATGGGAGAAATTTACGTCTACTGAAGGAGAACAAATTGAACCTTATTATCATCGGTTTTCAACCCTCATGAACCATCTTAGAAGAAACAAACATGAACCTGCACAAATTGCTGTCAACATCAAATTTCTTGATAATTTTCCTTCTGAATGGTCACGATATGTCACTCTTGTCAATCAAACCAAGGATCTTCATGTCGTGGACTAGACTCAAGTTTATGACTATTTGAAGATGAATCAAGATGAAGCTAACGAAGTTAGGGCAGAAAGACGTGCCAAGACACAAGATCCATTGGCTTTTATGGCAAACTCTCCATCATCTATGTCATATCCCATGGTACCCTACCATCAACCCTCATCAAGTAACTTCCTGCCACAACAACAACAACAACTCACCGCTTATGGATATCAACATCCTGCTGCTATGAATTACTTACAACAACCTATTGCTTGTTTTGATGACATCACCGATCCTACTCATGCTATTAATATTGGTCTTGCCCTACTTGCAAAGGCATTCAAATTCACCATTAACCCCACCAACAACAATCAGAGAATCTCCTCGAACACTAGAAATAGGCAGATTGCTCAACCGTTCATGAATGCGAATCAAGATCGCCAATTGGCAGTTGCTGGAAACACGGGGACTCAGTTTCAACAATATGGTCAGAATGTTGGGCAGACCGTTCGCAGTGCAGGAAATCAGTATGGTCAAAACCGTGGTCAAAATCCGGGTGTTTCGAATGTGGGTAATCAGAATGGGTTAATAGTTGTGCCAGCGTTTGGTAACCAGATGGGAAACATTATTGTTGCAAGGGCTGAGAATACTGGTACGGGAAATGGAAACAACAACCGTCAGGTTCAGTGCTACAACTGCAGGGGATTTGGTCATTATGCTAGAGATTGCACAGCCAAAAAGAAGAGGGATGTTGCTTATCTTCAGACTCAGCTTCTCATAGCACAAAACGAAGAGGCATGGATTCCACTTCAAGCTGAGGAATTTGATCTTATGGCTTCTGCTGCAGAATATGAAGAGGAAGAAGAGGTGAATGCCAACTACATCTTGATGGCAAACTTACAGCAAGCATCAACCTCAAGAATGCATGATGACAGAGCTCCCGTCTATGATTCAGACAGTCCCTCTGAGGTACACCCAAGTTTTGATGATAATGATATATATAATATGTCTAATCAGGAGGAAGATTATATTGAGATGCTTGAGCCCTACATTGAGACACACGAGGATCAAACGAATAATAGTAATATTATTTCAAATGAGCCTAGTGTGGACCTTAGTGTGGATCAAGTTGCTCAGCCTACAACCCTTCCTGATGAGACACATGCGTATTATAAATCTCTATTTGATAAACTTGCTAAGGATGTAGATCATGCTACGGTGGTTAATAATAAGTTTAGAGAAAGTAATGCCAAATTGACCACTGAGCTTGCGGGATATAAGGAACGGGAGAAAAGTTTTGAGATTCATCATGCTATAATCAAGGAACTTGAACAAGCTCATGCTACATCGGTTTATCAAGAAAAATGCACCACTAAGAAATTAAATGCCTTACACTTAAGTAGTGCTAAAAAGATAAGCGAATTGAATGATGAAATCACTTCTCTTAATAAACAGCTTTCAACTGAAAAATCTATTATTTTGGATTTAAAAGATGAACGAAAAAAGCTGAAACATGATTTCAAAATTTGAAAAGATGGGCTGCTTGAAGATTTTTGCAAAGCTTAGGATAGGATTAGAGAATTAGACAACCTTTTACTAAAATGTGGCCAAACTATGCAGAAGATAAATATGCTCGCACCAAAAGTGAATGAGATAAATTACACTCGATAGAAATTGGCTTTAGGTTGTCCTCTTCCCCCTAATCCCGGATACCTTAAGCAAGTTCAGGCCACTAATGAAACTTTATATAATGGTAGTGTGCTATTGTCTGATGAGCATGATCCTCCTAGTGTGCATGATTCCAAGGAAACTACTGAACTTGCTGTAGAGACTCGTTTAAGAATGAAAAAGCTTGATAAAGAAGTGATACATGTTTATTATCCGAAAGTTAATCCTCCAACTGTTTTTGTTCGGTCTAAAACGAGTACTGAAATGCTTTTGCTTCCAAGTGAGGAATTGTCTGATGACCCTCCTAAACCGAGTATCACTCGCCGAATTCTAAACGAGCTTAAAGATAACTTTGTCATCCTTAAACTGTTGTTAATTCAAAAATAACTGGAGGTAATTTTACATCACCTGTTCAGATTGAGGTTCAGAAAATTCTTCAAAACGATATTAATCTGATTATTAATCAAGTTGATGCTCGGTTAGGAAACTTGGAAAATGCTTTTCTAAAAGAATTAGCCAACTTTGTTGAAGACTTTAAATCATTGACGAAGGAAGCTGATGAATCTCTTGATAAAATCAAAGTTTTGGAAAATGATCTTGAACGCCTCTCTAAAGCTCGTGATTGTATTGATAGTAGCCCTGTTGAGTTAGGTACCTCTATGTCGCATAATGAAAACCTCCAAACTGAGCTTGATCTTATGAAAGAGAAAATGGAATCTTATGTCATTAAAAAGGATAAAGAATTCACCGATATTTGGAATAAATTTGTCAAAAAATATGATGAATGCAAATATGAAAAGATTTCGTATGAAAAAGCTTACAATGAAATGCAACAAACAATCGTACGGTTGCAGGCTCAGTTAGGAGGGATCTCGGAAACAAATTTGGCCTCGTCAGGGTTAGAGAGTGATAGTGGTGGTAATGTTCAGAAGCTTAAGGCTAAGATTTCAGATTTAGAATCTGTTGTTGTTTTATATAAGCGGGTTGTTGAACAAAGTAAGTCTGTCTATCAGAAACTTATTGATAAAATGTGTGAGAACTGTAAGTTAAAGGCCTTGTTAAAAGATAAGACTTCTGAACCTAGCTCGATTGTGGATACGATGATCCAGAAACCAGCAACCTTGGGACCCACTCGTATTGCTGTGACACCTTTTCCCAAGGTTGTTGGAACGAAAACTGTTGTGATTGCCCCATGAATGTTTCGTGTTAGTTCTCCCTCTGTGCCTAGCAAACAACGTAAAGCAAGCGTTAGGACAAAACCGATCACTATAACTCAACCACAAGTTATTGATTTAAAAAGTGCTAATTCTAATAGACGCGTGTCTTCTTCTACAGGAATAAACAACTACACTAAGAGCAGAAGGCCACAGCCTACGAGCAATACAAGGAATGATAGGGTCCCTTTTGCCTCTAGAAGTAGTCGCCCCAAGATCAATAATGTGGAAGTAGAAGAACACCCTAGGAATTTACCGCTTTTTAATCATAATCAGAAACCTAATTCTTCTGAATGTAATGACTTTAAGCTTGCTATTCGGAATGAAAAATCTGAAGTTATTTGTGCTAAATGTAATAAATGTTTCTTTACTTTTAGTCATGATGCTTGTGGTTTGACTATGAATGGGTTGAATTATGGTGGTTACACTCGAATTGACAAGCTGTCAGTCAGTGAACAACAACGCACTCCTAAGGCTAAGGTGTATGTTCCAAAAAGTACGCATGTAGGGTCCACAGAAAGTCTTGCTAAGCCTAATAGCCCTAGATTCACCTCTAAATGGTTGCCTACTGGTAGACACTTTGACTGTAGTGGCAAAATTATCGGCACTAGTAGATCTCATACTGACAGTGAAACGTCGGTATGTGATAAGGCTTAATTATCTTCTAACCCTACAGGAACCTATTTTATCGGTTGCCAAAATATTTTCTTCTCTTATCATTGGCAGGCTGTTGAAATTTGTCTCTGGTGTGTGGACTCGGGCTGTTCCAAACATATGACTGGGAATCGAAGTCTTCTCAAAAACTTTGTATGGCGTTTCATGGGAACTGTTCGATTTGGAAATGATCATGTTGCGGCAATTCTAGGCTATGGTGATCTTCATTGGGGAAATATAATCATCACCAGAGTATCTTTTGTTGATGGCTTGGGACATAATTTGTTCTCGGTTGGGCAATTTTGTGACTCGGACTTGGAGGTTGCTTTTAGAAGTCATACATGTTTTGTAAGAGATCTTGAAGGAATTGATTTGTTGAAAGGAAATCGTACCACCAACCTTTACACCATTGATCTTTTTCAAATGTCTGCTGCTTCTCCAATTTGTCTCATGGCCCGAGCTACATCAACAAAGTCATGGTTATGGAATCAAAGGTTATCTCATCTCAATTTCGATGCCATCACCCAACTTGCGAAAGATGATCTTGTTACCGGTCTTCCAAAGTTTAAATATACAAAAGACCATCTTTGTCCTTCATGTGAGCAAGGTAAAAGTAAGAAGAAGCCTCACAAACCCAAAGCTGTTCCCAACTCAACGAATAGGTTACATTTCCTACATATGGATTTGTGTGGCCCAATGAGAATCAAAAGTATTAATGGAAAGCGGTATGTCCTTGTCATTGTGGATGACTATTCTCGTTACACATGGGTTCATTTTCTTGCTTCGAAAGATGAAACCCCTGATGTAATTATTAATTTCCTGAAGAAAACATCAGTGCTACTTCAAGCCCCTGTTGTCATTGTAAGAACGGATAACGGTACAGAATTCACCAATCAGAAACTGAAAGCTTATTTTGACGAAGTTGGGATTTCTCATCAAACTTCGGCTGTAAGAACTCCAGAGCAGAATGGAGTTGTGGAACGGAGGAATCGTACGTTAGTTGAAGCTGCTCGGACGATGCTTCTCTCCTCTAGTGCACCGTTATTCCTTTGGGCTGCTGCTATAGCAACTGCATGTTATACTCAAAACCGCTCCATTATTCACACCCGCTTCAACAAAACACCTTATGAGATCATTAATGGAAGAAAACCGGATATTTCATTTTTACATGTCTTTGGTGCTTTATGTTATCCGAAGAATGATCGTGAAGATATTGGTAAACTTGAACCTAAAGGTGATATTGGCTTTTTCATTGGTTACTCTTCAACTGCTTGTGCTTACAGGGTTTATAATAGAAGGACAAGAAAGGTAATGGAGACTATGAACGTTACCTTTGATGAACTCTTGGGTATGGCCTCTCAGCATAGAAGTTCACATCCTGAGCTTCAAGGTCAGACTTCTGGACACGTAAGTTCAGGACTCGCGCTTCAATTTGCACTGTCAGCAATCTCATCGTTACAACCATCGGAACGTGACTTGGAAGTTTTATTTGGGCCAATCTATGATGAATATATGGAGGGTCCTTCGTCATTTGGTGTTCCTCAAAATGCCACGGCTGCACCTGCTACGGTAGTTCAAGAACCTCCGTTTGCATCTACACCAACGGCATATATTTCTGCACCATCTACGTCAACCTCAACCATATTGCCTCCAAATATTCCAACCACTTCTCCGACTGCTGACACAACTCAACAACATTCTCAGCAAATTCCTAATCATGTTCATCTTCAGAATGAAATAGTTGCTGAAAATGCAAACAATGCGATGCTCAACGAACATGAGTTTATTAACCCATTTGCGGCTTCCACAAGTACTACTCAGCCTTTAACATCATATGTGGATCCGTCGAGCTCGTATCAAGTTTCTCATACACTTCCACATGAACACAAATGGACTAAGAATCACCCTTTGGTTCAAGTGATTGGCAATCTCTCACGACCGGTCTCAACACGAAATCAGCTGCGTACCGATGGTGATATGTGTATCTATGCACTATCAGTCAGCACAATGGAGCCAGCAAGTGTGAAAGAAGCAATGACCGATGCATCATGGATTGATACTATGCAAGAAGAACTCAATCAGTTCATCCGGCTTGATGTATGAGAGTTAGTACCTCGACCGGACAATATCGATCCGCTTACCCTGAAATGGTTATTTAAAAACAAGATGGATGAGGAGAAAACGGTCATTCGGAACAAGACACAGTTAGTTGTGAGAGGTTATAAACAGAAGGAGGGTATTGACTTCGCAGAATCCTTCGCCCCGGTTGCTCGGATGGAAGCTATTAGGATTTTCTTGGCATATGCTGCACACAAATCGTTCACTGTGTATCAAATGGACGTGAAGACGGCTTTCTTGCATGCGCTGTTAAAAGAAGATGTGTATGTATGTCAACCTGAAGGTTTCATCAATACCGAACATCCAAGCCATGTCTACAAGTTGAAAAACGCAATTTATAGTTTGAAACAAGCACCGAGGGCATGGTACGATGAATTATCATCATTTCTTCTACAAAATCACTTCAGCAAAGGAACCATTGATCCAACGTTGTTTATCAAGCACTACGGCAACGACATCTTGGTGGCTCAGGTCTATGTAGATGATATTATATTTGGTTCTACTAACCCAAAATATTCCATATTCTTTTCCGACCTTATGAAAAGTCGATTCGAAATGTCCATGATGGGGGAAATGACGTTCTTTCTTGGTCTCCAAGTTCACCAATCCCCCCGTGGTATTTTCATAAATCAGTCCAAGTATGTGCTTGAGATTCTAACGAAATTTGGTATGGATAACTGTGATCCTAATGATACTCCAATGGACACTAAACACAAGCTTTATTTGGATAAGAAAGGGACATTTGTAGATGCTACAAAATACCGAAGTATGATCGGGTCCCTTATGTACTTAACCTCAAGCAGACCGGACATTGTGCATGCTACATGTTTATGTGCTCGGTACCAGGCTAAGCCAATCGAGAAGCACCTCAAGGAGGTTAAAAGGATCTTTCGTTATCTCCGGGGAACCATTAACATGGGTCTCTGGTATACGAAGGATTATGGTTTTAATCTCACTGGTTTTTCAGATGCCGATCATGCAGGGTGTCATGATACATTCAAGAGCACTTCTGGTGGAGCACATTTCTTAGACGAGAAGCTAGTGAGCTGGTCATCAAGAAAACAAGACTGTACGGCGTTGTCCACCGCGGAAGAAGAATATGTGTCTCTATCCGTGTGTAGTGCTCAAGTCCTTTGGATGAGAACACAACTCACGGATTATGGCTTTTACTTTAACAAAGTCCCTATTTATTGTGATTCACAATCAGCCATAGCCATATCCTGCAACCCGGTCCAACACTCCAAGACCAAGCACATAGCTGTCCGATTCCATTTCATTAAGGAGCATGTGGAAAAAGGAACGATCGAACTGTTCTTTGTCAAGACGGACTACCAACTAGCCGACATCTTCACCAAAGCTCTTTCTCAAGACAAATTTGAATTCTTGGTTCGTCGACTTGGTATGCGTAACTTCACTCCTGATGAACTTGAACGTCTTGCACATTCGCAGTAACCTTGTATATATTTATCAGAAAATCAAAATACAAAAATATAAAACCAATAAAAACAAAATAAAAAAATGAGAAAATCTTTCAAAAATACCAAAAATATTCTTCTCCGACATGTCTCTCAGCATCGATAATATGGACGTACTTAGAAATGTTGTTCAATAACGACACGGGTACGTACATAAAGTTCGAATGAGAGTTCAAATGTTTTCAAAACATGTCTTTTCTACTTTCTTCTCATGATGGCTTATAGTCACATGTCAGACTATAACCCGGTCCCCAAATAAAGGAAAGTCTTTGACTTATCCTCAACAACGTGAAATTCGTTTTTCTCGGTCATGAGCTTATATCAAAACATTCAAAGTTTTAAGCTCATGAACACAATTTTCACGGACTTTTGAGCACAATCTTTCAAGGTATTTCAAAACTGTGTGCTCATATACTCCCCTAATTTTAAATAGAACTTCTTTTCGAGGGGGAGTACAAACTTTCATGCAACATTATTCTCTCCTTGTTTCATCACTAGTTTCACAAAAATTTCAATATCATGTAATTTTTGAAGGGGAGAATAGTGATTAAAATGTGTTATCTTGGATAAGATCTTTGATATAAGTGCTTTCTCTTCCTAATATGTGTAAAAACCTTTCCTATTATGATGCACATATGTAGGGGGAGCGTTTTTTGGTGATACAAAAAACCTTCAAGGTGTAAACACTGATTTCATCAACACCTTGATTGCTTTTTCAACATGTTTTTCTTGTTACGATATCTATACCCTTCAACAAAATTATTCACGACGATATTGGTGTCAAAAGGTGGTTTGGTATTCGTCCTATGATCCAACCAGAACCGGAGGGATCTTCCCAGGGACAATCCATTAGAACTTAGAAGTCCTTAGGAAAGATGGAGTAGTTGAGTGTACGGGAATAATGCCGACTAATGACTTAAGCTAGCACTGGAACAATCACAACAAGGTGCTAGTTATGACGTCTTGGTAAGCATTGAAGGGGTTGAAGAATGAAAAAGAAATGTAAGGATAAAGGGTGTAAAGAAAGAAGCCCTCCATACAACTTAGGCAGAAACCGGGTCAATACATCTTTTATCAGAATCACTTCGATGATTTTTGATACTGAAGACAAAGCATCATGGACCCAGTGATGCAATGCACAACCCTTCCCAGCCTACTCAAGCTTCTCTCAAAAGAAGTTTGTTTTATTGTCACAGAGTTCAACTCATTTCTATCAACTTTCTCACTCCGAGATAGTAGATATTGAATAGGTGGCAGTCTGCTCCAGCCTCCGATCACCAAATAAACGTGCACTTATAGAGTCTAGAGCCAACGAGATTCATCAAAAATTCTCATTAGGACACTTATTCCATATATCAATTGTTGTTCATCATAAGAACACATGCGATAATTTACAGCGTCCTACGCTCTATCCGTATGATATTGCCAGAACATTCAGAGTGATGCTCTTTAGTATTCACAGTGATGAATGGAAATCCTTCCAGTGTTAACATCAAACAGCACTGCGGTAGGTCATATGTAAGATTCAATTGAAATAAACATATGTTAACTGGAAAGCAACAGTAGTTTGATTCTTAATTGATTCAAACTCGTTCCAGGTCTCGACGCAATATCTTTATGATCTTGCCAGAACATTCAGAGTAATACTTATTAGTACTTATAGTGACGAATGGAAATCCTTCCAGTGTCATCATCAAACAGCACTACGGTAGGTAACTTGTGAGATTCTATATGAATCAAACTTCTGTCAACTGGAAAGCAACAATGGTTTGATTCTTAATTGATTCAAACTTGTTCCAGGAAAGTGAATTGACGACTTAATCAGCAGAATGGAACTGCATGATTCACTCCTTACTTTGAATTATCTTTCGATATATTCAAGTATTGAGAACGGCTACCATAGCTGGAAATCCTGTCAAGGAAGTTCTTTGAACTTACCTGATCACAGGTACAGTATTCGTACTGTATAACGGGAAACCGGTGGAATGCAAACGGTGGCGTTATCTCAAGAGTCACAATTCAAGGCCACATACTCATGTAATTAAAGAAAGCTTAAGGACATCTAAAGACAAAGACTTCCACTACTCTGATGATAAAGGGAGATTGTTAACAAGATTTCAAGTCAACAATGAACATGAGTATGTGGGGAAAGACACAAGAACACAAGCTGGCAAAGTTTCAAGATCAAGTCAAGGCAAAGATCAAAGATCCAAGATCACAAGTCATGAAAGGAACTATGAAAGAACTCTCAAGACATCAAGCTACAAAGTCTGCAACATCAAAGAAGTGAAGTCACATATTACTTGACCACCCCTTAGGGGGAGATTGTTAGCCGTATTTAAAGTGATGGTCATATAATATACCATTGTGAAGCTCGTGAAAAATACTATTCAACATTGTCGAGAGTTCTTACTTATTAATGTTTATGTAACGGGAATTAGTCCCAAACACACAAATTAGGAAGGCCTCCTAAACACTTCCTACTTAGTATAAAAGGCCTCCTAAGCCTTATTTGTGTGTGTGTTTTCCATTCCATTGTTTTGTAGAGAGAGAAACGTATGTGTTTCTCTCACTAGGAATTCACAACTTTGTTTTCTCTTTTCCTTCATCTAATCTAATCTTTCTTTTTTGGTTTAATCTTCATCTTCATTTCTATATCCTAAATAGTCGTGTGAATCATTCCAACAGAGTGGCATAGTTGTAATAAACTGAAATATTAATGGTATTCTATAAAATTTAATAACATTTATTTCTAAGTGATTCACAAAACCATACAAGCCGTTTTTAATATATAGATTAATAGGTCAATCTGAATAAACACTACCATGATTTGTTTTTCTTCATGACGTACTCGCTTATTATTGGTGATAATTCATCTAGTTTAAAAAATTCTAATGAGTATCATGATACACGTCATCCAAAAAGAAGTGAAACACATTGGATTTTGATTAAAATTAACTATTATAATTAAAGCAAACTAATACACAACTGTTATTAGAAGTTAAGTATGTTACTAAAAAATAAATCCATACGTAATGTATGTCATAAATTTAAATCTTTAAAAAATATGTCAAAAAATATGTGTCACTACAATTCTACAAATGCATTAAGAAATTAAGTGTGTCACAAAATATGTATTAAATAAGATAATATGTCATTATAAAGGTATTATAAAAAATGATTGTGTCACGTTAAATGTATTGTAAAAATAAATGTGTCACAAAAATGTTTCATAAAAATTTACGCCACTAAAAATATATGTCTCACTAAAAATGTGTCGCTAAATATATGTGTCACTAAAAATGTGTCATAAAAACAAATATGTTACTAAAAATCTGTCATAAAAATTTACGCGCCACTAAAAGTATATCCAAAATACGTATCGAGAAAAATTGTGTTCTAACTATAATGTTTTACTACAACTCCGGTTCAATGTATCAAAAACGTTTATTGTTATATACAATTTTATTGAAAAGTTGTGTTCTTAAAACAATGTGTCATTACTACTGTTATATGTAATCCAAAATAAAGTATATATTGGAATAATTAACTTTACAAATTTCATTCATGCGAAATTGATAGTCTATGTCCAAATGATAGTATATGTTGATATATTATGATCATAATGACGTTAATTAAGAGATATAAATTCTTTTATAATGAAGTGGAAGAATAAAATGCCTATATTTCCCTTTAGATGTAATTAAATGTTTTATATTAATCAAATATTTAATATCCACTTGTCAACTTTCAATTGGTTCTTATTGTTTTTATTTTAAGCTTGGTCACCATATGAACGTAAATCTATATATATATATATATATATATATATATATATATATATATATATATATATATATATATATATATATATATATATATATATATATATATATATATATATATATATATATATATATATATATATATATATATATATATATAGATATATATATATATATATATATATATATATATATATGTATATATATGTATATATATATATACGTATATACATATATATATATATATATATATATATATATATATATATATATATATATATATATATATATATATATATATATATATATATATATATATATATATATATATATATATATATATATATATATATATATATATATATATATATATATATATATATATATATATATATATATATATATATATATATATATATATATATATATATATATATATATATATATATATATATATATATATATATATATATATATACGTATATATATATACTATATATATATAATAT
>JANFOE010003395.1:0-20000 GCA_025667525.1 Glebionis coronaria
CTACGAGAAGATATAATGATGCAAATAAATTACCTCATTGTCAGATTATCACAAACAACTTCAACATACAATGCCAAACACCTAAATATATATCTTTGTAATATTTTATTGTGCCAAACATATTTCTCTACAATATTTCTTTGACAGTAAACTGAACTTTGTACCTGCAAATAGTGTGCAGTAGATCATCTTTTAGACATATTTCTAATGAAAACTCTTGTCGCTATTGAAAATCAGTTTCAAGTGTTTGTAAGAGATTCAGTCATCTGATTGATTAGGACTGAAATACTCGGTTTCAAGTGTTTGTAAGAGATTCAGTCTTTGAGATTGCAAATTTTAAGGAGCTATTGGATTATTTTGCTTTACATAGACTACTTAACTTTTGAAGTGTTGACGTAAGCTAGATATATGAGACCCTAAACCTCCAAATTTTAGATTCATCTGATATATACTATTTTATGCAGAGATATCTAAAATAGAGACATAATATAAATGAAAACTTGAATCAGCCCTGATTCTAGCAATTAAATACTACTACTTTGGGATAAGAGAACTAAAAATAAGCGCTCTGTGAGAATGACACCAAACAATATTAACAACTCAGAATATCAAAAGAACATAACAGATAGTTTCTTTTGAGCTACGAAAATACAGTTTTTTATAGGAGAAGATAAGGAAAATATACTTTTCTCGTTGAATGTAATATACCACACCCATACCAGCATAGGCTCCCTTTTTTATGCATCTTTTGCACAACTGCATAACAAACATTTTAAGGTGAAATAACTCGTATTTAAAAACCAATACTATACCGCCCCTATAGTTAATAGAAAATAACATTTAGAAACTACAATATTGTGATGGGCATAAAACATACTCTCTTAAAAATACTATCTTCTGTTGCCTTTTTTCTTTCATATACATTTATTACGCCAAGAAAGACCAAACATGAGCATTCCATTTTCCATCTTGATATACATTTTATAGGATGCAAGAACCAAAAATTAGTTATGTCAATTATATATATAAAAAAAGTACATAACTACCAAGTACAGCAGATGTGATAGGGACTAGTTCTGGACCAGCAAATTGTTAAAAACGAACAATAATCTAGAACCTTATTCTGATATATTACTTAACCTTAGATAATCTATAATCTATAATCATTATGCTTTTCTCTATAATCTATAACCTTCTGTAATGTCATACACTATATTGATATATTCGGGGGTTGCAAAGACAACATGTAATTTCTGAAACCTTACCCTTTGCATTATGAAGATAATAACAAAATATAAAATACGTAAGTTAATACGTAAGGATTATATAATTCACATAACATGTGATAGAATTCTTTTCTGAACTCCAAACTGTTAAGAGTTGCAAATTACAGTACTAATTTCAAAGAATAAGACCCTTAAATTCGTGTTTGTTTGTTCCAAGTTAATCTACATTCTTTTAAAAACTTATTATATACTCGAATGGAATTCATAAGTTCTATTCATACTAATGCAAATTTTAGGTTTTGGAGTGCGTAAATATTTGGTGTCGTTAAGTCCAGGCATGGCAATTAACTTCTAAAAGTTGTTTGAAAACCCAGACATTCATCTGTTCGTCGCGTACAGTCTCAAGAAAAATCTGAGGTTATGGCACAATCGATTAAACCACTCAAACTCAGATACTTAACATATTATTACACGACCACCTACTAAAAATTCAAATGCTGAAGAATATGTAAACGAGACATACCTAGAATTTGCACACAACTTTGTCCAGGATCATTATTAATCACATAACTGGTCCAAGAGTATCAGTGCCCACATTTCAGAAATTTGGTTGTCAATTTCGACTGTATGAATGCCTGAAGAGATGGTAAAATACTGGATATCATCAGCATAAAAAGAAGAAAATAGAATATTAAAAAAAACACAACTAATACCGTAGATTCAAATTAGAGATTGTTACCTGCATCAACAAAAATCGCAATGTTTTCATGTGAATTTGAATGGCAGTGACAGTGGGAATGCCTAAGGCACTCGTCATCAAACGCCTTCTTACATCACTATTAGGATGAATATCTTTTCTACACGAAGTGGTATGCGGCAGTGTGTGAACTTTAGGAGGTGCGTGATTATGCGCAGTTGATAAATTGGGGAAGGATGAGTCTTCGGATCCTATGAAACAACAGAATGCTATAAAAAAATTGCCACACATGAAACTGCAAGCATAAAACTTTATAACCAATTCGTACCTAGAATGACATCATGCCTATCCATAACAGAAACTTCGCCTCAGTTTCGCATTGATTTACCAAAAGCAGCTGCAACGGTAGCCTTCCTATGGGAATGAAGGTAAATAAGTTTCCAGCTTGAATTGCCTATGGCTTTAATTGATCTATAAGTGTTTGATGGATTTATGCTGCTTGCTTTCCTGCTTAAAAAATGGAAACCCGCCAGCAAGATTTGATCATTTTACATACAAATCTAACCTTTACCAAAAAGTACAAAATAAGCTGAATCAATAAGAAGATGATTCATATACCTTGAAATCGTTAACTATAAAAACTATATCAAGTTAATAATACTTAATACATACTCATGTTAGTCTTGTACCTGTTTGCATAATGAATACTGAACATTCCTCGTGTTTACTGAATCTACTACATCCCATTCCTGGAGTTTGCTTTGTGTTTTTAGCGTGGACCCATAATTAGCCACATTAAAAATGCACTCACTCAGATATATTGCCATAGTTTACTAACTTTAAACTTGATCAGCTACTTACATAACAGCCATTATGCGTTAAAAATTGTTGGCAGTAGAGATGACTCCGATAAATAATTTGATCTTCTTTTTAGGAGGAACTGGAGGCTATTTAAAAGACCCTAAGTTAATCAGACTTCATAATTGAGCCACCCATCGGCTACCACAAACACCAATTCTATGTCTCTCCAGATATAACAACTTGGGGTCTACACAAATCATGTGCTGCCTTCTCTGTATTGCATCAGTTCTAAGGCCTGAAGAGTTGCTTAGATGTATTCTACCCAATGGTCGTCGTGTCACTAAGCGCCTGGACAAACGCAAGGGTTAATGTGAATTAGCGCTAATAGAAAGTGGTTAGTATTATTGCTTTAGGTACCTACTTTCATTGTTTTACGACAATATGGACTCTATTAATTAACGTGCCATATTAGCTCTCCAAAATAGCTAAACTAAAAGAGGTATTTACTATCATATGTTAAATATTTTTTGATAATAGATAATGTTTCGTCTTGAAATTTTAATTACTTTGATAAGCTTTATTGAAATGGATCAGATCCTTCACCAGATTTAATACATGACTGCATCACTAATTTTTTTAACAATCCTAAATATACACCTTAAAAGCTCATAAGCCAACTGTATTCGGCTTATAATCAAAATGATAAGCAAGCAGTTAATATAACCAAAATTATAAGCATTTTGCTTTTATCCAAATTGTCAAAACTACTCACTACGATATCAACGATATCAAAACCACAATTAACAGATAAGAAGTCCTAATAAAGGATCCAAATACCTCATTATATTATAGCAAGCTTGGGAACATCACTCATATGCTTCTTCGAATACGCAAAATAACAAATTCGCCTACATAAGTATACTTATTAAATCAAACATATCATTTAAATGATCAAACACATTATCTTACACTAATAAAGAGCATAGTCACAAGAAACGCTGGGTTGGCCACGATCTACGTTTCAGATCGCTCGTACCCAAACGCGGTACGATCGCGTTTCGAATCGCTCGGATTCGCTATCGGGGTCGCCAATTTTCACGTTTCGGAACGTACCGGTCAACGCTGTTATTCACGTCATTCAGAGAGAGTGTAGATCTAAAAATGGTGGTGGATGTTTTTTTAGGAAGATGATATGAGGAGAGAGAAAGTCAGAAAATAAAATTTAATATAATTATTGAGTGGGTCCTATTCACTCATGTGAGTGGGTTTTATTAAATGAATTATTTAATTAACTTTTGGGAGTTTGTGTAGTTGCACTTTTTATCTTAAGATTTAGAAAGCTAATTATTTAGATTTAATATGGTATATTTTGCCAACTTTGGTTCGAATTATACGATACGTCGAACCGGATCGTACCGAATCGTACCGAAATGAGTCTACCCCTCTCCGTACCGAATTTTAGGGACCTGCGTTTCTCGTTTCCGTTTCCCGTTTTCGTACCGAAGCGTACCGCGTTTCTTGTGACTATGATAAAGAGTATGACTAACCTGATAACGATGTTGAGGATTCTCAAGGGGGATTCACATTATAGTCAGGATTGTGATACCTACCAAATTAAAATGATAAGCAACTGATAATTAATTCTGTGAGAAGTAGTTGAGTCAAAGCCAAAAGGGTGTGTCCATGGGGGATTCACAAACACAAAGATCTTAAATTAGATTTAATTCGACTATTACATAAAAATAAAGTGTTACTTTGTTAATTCGACTATTACATAAAATTTGACGATTACACATGAACCCTTGATCATTAGATAGAAAATTATATAGTCATATAAAAAACATAATCAATTGAATACATAAACCATTTAAAAAGAAAAGAAGATATAGTAAAATTATCAAACATAAACCTAATTTATGAATATGATATTTACATGGTGGACAACTACTCTGTCTGTCAACAACAAATCAGAACGCAAAAAATACCATTATAAATCAACTTGTTGTAAACAAAATATATAAGTATAGAAACAATTGGAAGAAAGATTCGGTTTACATTGATGATTCTTTAGTAGCTATTATGAATACCTTTTTAAAGTAAACTAAGCACAATCATCAAGGTTTAAGAATCAAACCTACACACTCCTTCCAAGGTCTAAATACATAAGCATCTAAACCAATAATCATCAATGTTTAGGAATCAAACGATTACAGACTTTAGCGACTATAATTAATATCTTAACAATATTGACAAATTACATGACTTAAAGTACATCTAGCCCTTCAGCAACATACAAATTACATTTAATATCTTAACATTATGAATCAAGCGTTAGTATATACCTTGTCTGACTTGGTTTTTCTCTGGTTTTACAACTTGCATAGATGTAGTCTTTGTCCCTGCACACAAAGCAAATAAAATAAACTCTTACATTATGTCACGTAGGTGAATTAGAGTTATAGGAATTAGGGTTTCTATGCTTCTTAAACAATTAAAGTATTATGAAAATCATGAACGAATATATTATCTTGGATCGATTTGTCCCTTTCGATTTTTGATTTTATCTTCGATTATCTTGGATCATAAAGAAACAAATAGCCGATATTTTTTATGACTTACGTATAGAAATAAACCAATTAAAACCACTTACAGACTTTGTAGATCTTGGATTCATGCTTGCTCAAACTTTAAAAATCAGTCTGGCGATATTTTTTTGGTGGCAGAACAAATTAATCGTAAGATGTTGAACCGATTGGTATTGCTTTTTTAGCAGAAGAGAAAAATATCATGATTAACGATTTATGGGGTGGGAGTCGAAGAAAAAACATTTAAGCCCAAAACATTAAGCCCAAGACCTAGCCCAAGTGCTGACTGGGATTAGTGTCCTGATTGATGACGTGGCAAATCCCTCCTGTTATATATAATGTAAAGACATATATATACATGTATATATATATATATATATATATATATATATATATATATACATATATATATATATATATATACATATATATATATATATATATATATATATATATATATATATATATATATATATATATATATATATATATATATATATATATATATATATATATATATATATATATATATATATATATATATATATATATATATATATATATATATATATATATATATATATATATATATATATATATATATATATATATATATATATATATATATATATATATATATATATATATATCTTTATATTATATATAGGTATAATTATGTTTTGAAACCACACTTTTTAATCCAGTCATACCCCAGTCACATCTTTAAACCAATAGGATTTGGGATTTTCCTAAAAAATCTCAAAACTTTCCTAAAGTTTGTCACTTTTGGTTGGAATACGTTTTCTAAAAACGCATTTTTGTAAAAATCGCGTTTTCAAACCGTAGGTATATATAATGCTAAAAGCTTTTTTTTCATTATTTCCCCACAACCACGGGGTGAAACACACACACAAACCATCCATTGTTTTCTAAAAAACGGGATGTAAACCCTAATCCTAAAAACATAAAAATCATTTTGATCTTTCATCATTGTTGTTTGATTCACATTCAATCGTATCACTTTTTATCTTTTTTTAGATCTTTGATTCACACACCCTAACTGTTTATCATTCATCAATCATCATCATCCTAATTAATCAAAATCAATCAACCCTTGCTATCAATCCAAGATCGTGTTTTTTCACTCTATCATTTTTGTCTTTTTAATTCATGAAATCAGTATCCACAAATAATAACATCACGGGATTGATTTGTATTATTTGATAACATGCCTTTCTAAAAAAATTATCTGATAACACATCATGTTATAGATGTATGTTGGTAGATCGAATGATTAAATGACTACTAAATTTTAACAGGTATTTATTTTAATTTTTATTTAGTTTTTCTGATTTAATTGATTTAATTGCTGATTTAGTTTTGCTGGTATTAGTTTTGATTACCCACACCTCAAATTTCGGGGATTCATTGATTAGTTACGGGGTTTCCTTATCTCATAAACTCATCTTCTTCACATAGCAAACCCTAATCCCCTACTTTTGTAGCCGCCATTTATTTCTAAACCCTATTTTTTCGTTCATTCTTGTGCATTACTAATTGCATTGATGTTTTTTTGGGATGGATTATCATGTATCTCTGCTTCAATCATTTCCATTGTTATCACCAGCTATCATCATCACCACTCGAACCCTAGCATATCAGGTACCTTATTTTTTCAACTCCTTAGTTTTCTTAATCAGAGATCTTAAGGAAATAGGTATGGACATATGGATAAATTTGATTATGTAATATGTTAATTCGAATCTTCCTGACCTTTTTGCTGGATTAAATTAGCTTTATGTATTTTGTTGATTTAAAAACATGAAGAGGGGTGAGTATGCAGGGCGTTCAAGAAAAGGCTACCAACAATGAGGAGAGCAAGTGAGGATGAATCGTCGATTTGGTATGAGGATCATCAAGACCCATTCATGGCAGAAATTGATTCATGAAACCAAAACAATTATTTATCAAACTTGGTGTGACACTAAACTACTAATGATCTCTAATTCTTGTGTACACAGACTAAATATAGAAAAAGAAAAGCTTCAAAACCGAACCATTGAGCTTCTTGATGAAAAGCAACGACTGGAGCTAGAGACTTCTGTTCAAATATGGGTAAATATGAAAAGCAACGGTTGGAACCAGGTTTGAGCTTGATTCAAGCCTTAATATCCAACGAACAAAGTACAATTATGAATTCGTGTATGCACATCAAGAGATAATTGTTGTGAGTTTGTTTTCAAAAACCTTTTATTGTTCCATTAGTGGTCCTTATCAGGGATGTTCAAAGTTGCTTTCTTAGTAGATCTCAACTTACGAATTGCTGCCTTACAAAGGAGGTACTTTCCCAGTCAGTGATTGCAAGGTATGCATCTCAAGTGAAATAAGTTTGTTTAAGTATTTAAGCAGAAATAGTAAGCAATCCCAAACACTCTCTTAGGTACAGACTTATGTGTGTGATTTCAGTTACTGTATGTGCACGTACATGTCTATATTTATCGATTTCACGCTTAATGTGTCTATATTATTATCATGAGACCCCGACGTAGTGCAGCCAACATACAGAAATACTAGCAAAGGCCCATAATGGGAAGGACCGGAACAACAAAAACTCAAAGGGTGGTTTGGGAAATTACAATGCTGGTTTTAGAAATAGATAAATTGGGAAGACTGCATCAAATTCAGGGAATGATGGTTCCACCCAAAGGTTTGTCAAACCTGAACTTTTAGATTCTATTGTACTTTAAGTTGATTTAAAAAATATCATGGTTTTTTCCTAGGGTGCATTTTGTCATAATAAATAATGCAATGCTGATTGTTAATTTTGAACACACACAGTGCTGAAAGTGGAAATGATGGTTCATCAAATGGAAGTCAAGACGATGCCCTACAGGTTTGTGTTACTTCACAATAAGTTACCGAGGCTCACAGTTTGTCTTTGTAAAATACCTTCATTCATGTAAGAAATAAAGTGGTAAAGTTTATATATATACAGATGAGACTATTATACATATGACCTTATTTAAACTTGGAATATATAACCAAAGGCCCTATAGATAAGTTGATGAATTAGTTACGCATAGCTGTTCTGATCTGTTAAAGGCCAACAGTAGGTCATATTGTAGAAAGAGGGGAAGATTTCAGGAATCTCTAACATACATATTGACCTTAACTTGTCTACGAGCTCATTGTGATTTGAGCTTTAAACCTGCCAAGATTCGGAGTTCCTCATGCGATAATTTATCCTTAATTAGTCTAGCTAAATGTTTTACACATAAAAATTGAATCTTATATGCAACTTTTAAAAAAGCTCGAATCCCTAAAAATAACTTAATTCAAACACCCAAGTAAGGCCTGTAATCATATCTTCACGTAGAGCAAGAGCATTCACAAAGTAAGGCCTGCCAAGCTTTTTAATATTTATACTCTGATCATTTCGAGTTCTAATAAGCGATCCCATACACAGCAGCAATTGGACCCACTTTCTAAATCAATGCTCAGTAAGTTCATAGCTGAAACAAAGATATAAAAAAGGGAGGAAACCAAATGGATTGAAAGTCACCAAAAGCCTATTTCAAATTTCAATGTAAACAACCTCAGTAAGTTCATAGCGGAATATTTATCTGCAAAAACATCCAAAGAAAGTAGTTGCTTAAAGAAAGTAGTTGTATCAGTTGCAGAGTTATGTTTTTAGTCAGTTTAGACAAGGTGAGGAGCTGTTGCGTTACTGATGGTTGCTATATTGTTTCTCGGTCTTAACAGGTTAGGATCTTTTACGCTTTCAATCACTCTTTATGAAATGAGAATGATGGTGATACATAACTCTTTGATCTTAGATTGAGTATTAAGGGTAGATGACATATGTGATGGTTCAACCTTTTTCCTAAGGAATATTTTAGTACAATTACAATTCTTACAAGGCTAAACTGAAACCGCCTCTAAGCATTGTATAAACAGATTGTTTAACATTAAAGTTTCCCAAACAGTAAACAACTCTGTTCTGATTCCTGTATGAGTGTATTTACATGTTTGTCAACAAAGTCATTTTTACACTAAATACTTTTGCACACATACAGGTATGTCAAGTTTTCAGTAATATTTCTGGAATACATTTTTATAGTTGGTGAGTATTTCGTAGCCGTTAAGAAAGTCTTATGCTCTGGTTAATAACACAATGTTCTTCGCATGTTGTCCTTAACCAACCACTTGATTCAGTTCACCATATATACAATAGCCCAGTAACTATATATATGAATTTATTCCTCTATTCTATGTTGTATATCAGTTTACTTCTTAGTAAAACTGGGGAACCAAACGAATGTGAAAACTTGATACAAATTATTTATTTTTTAAAACTATAAATTCTCTTTACTACATAAAAAGATCACTGGCCATTGATGTTGGCTTAATATCAAATGGCAGTTCATATTATTAACTATGTTTGGCATATGTTTGTTTTGTCTTAAGGTCATGACGACTATTGAAGATAATCATAACATTTCTGACTAGAATTAGGATGATGGAAGGTTCTTTAACGACAAGACAAAGCATAAATTCCCAAATCACTAGAAAGGAGTCGGGTCTATATATGGCCATGTTATTGTTTTAATTTTCTCGATTTCTTTTAAGAGAAAAGTTTTATGGTATCTGTTTCGACTCAGACCCGCATCAGCCCTCTACCCATCCCGTTGAATCAGCTATTCTATCGCATCAACTCCTCATGTTCATAGCTAAAGGAAACTCAGGAGTGTAACCAGGACATGGAACCAGTTCTCAAAAAAAAATTAACGCATTCAAAGGCTCCAATTTAGGACTGAAAAAAGGTATTCTTCGTAAATGGGTTTGTCAATTTGATATTTATCAGTACCTTGAGAAGTTCAATCAGGCACGCTCCCTTAGGGGGTGTTTGGTGTTGAATGCCGATAATTACGCATGGAGAACAAGTGTTTCCAATAGTGAAGGAAATACGTGCCATAAATGTTACGGATTACACCAAGGACAAAAATGAGAGTCTATGGGAAGATAGTACATATGTTGAGATGGGAATGGATATGATTCATGCTAACGATGGTCTGTAGTCCCAAAAATGAGAGTCTAGGGGAAAATCTCAAAACCATTTGCAGGGTACTTTGCTCCCTTTATGTTTTTTTGTGTAGCTTAAAGATATACCTGGCATACTTATATTATTTTTTTGCCTTGATTGATCTTCATTGCTATTAGAAAAGTAAACCTTCGGCTATTGGTGTTAAACATCATGGAGAGAAAAAAGAAACAACTCGGGAAAGACTTAACCTGATTACAAGCTTACAACTAAATAAGCAAGGTTTCCCCGCAAAGTAACTGCATCATGATTTCTATTTATTATCAAATAGCTTTAACAGAAACATGTCAAATGGTTCAACAAACCGGTCAGCTGCTCTTAATTGTCCACAGTTCTTGGTGTTTTCTACCAACCCCAATGCGCCTTTAATAGGCCCAATTGAAGAGCAAGTTGAACCAGTTTCTGACCCGGCTGCATTTACTTTGCATTCCAGAACAACATTGAAAATTGATGACTAATCCAAAATTACCTATTATTGATTTATGTCCTGAAGGTATAATTTGCTTGAAAAAATGAATGTTTGTTGTACTTCAAAAGTATTTATTGTTTATATTTGTGTATTGATTTTTGTTTTGGTTCATTAGATCTTGAAGTAGACATGAACAGGAAGCGGTTTTATGGCAGGTCTGTTCTCATTATTTACCGCTCTACTTCTGCAATAAGTTGCTTGTAGTCTGTAATTACAAAGTGGGTGGGGGTTGGGTAACAAGTCAGGACGGTCCGGCTGCGTTAGCCTGAATCAAATGTGTCTAACTTGCATTGTGACTTTTTATGGTTTCTGATTCCGAAATTTAAATTTGTTCAGCACCCAAAAATGGACTTCTCAAGGGAGAAGAAAACTAATAAGGGTTTACTTAACTCAGGTGAAGATATGTTTTTGCCTTGGGTCTACAATTGCTATAGGATAAAGAGAAAGATGTATTTAAATTTTGGAAGTGTTATGATCTCGAATAACTCTTTTTGGAAGAAAAAAAATAGCACGCCCAAAAGCTCTTAAAACAGCACCAAGTAGTGTTTTGTAAACCCTCTACTATGCGACCTACTATCTCAAGTAAGGTCTTAGTTGTACAACGAATATAAGGTATTGTTATTGATTTCTATTTGCATATCTGTCATAAAATCTATGGTAGTAAATTGTTGTGATATTTGAAGATATGATTACAGTAAGCTTGAGAGTGCCGAATCAATGTTGATATTTGCCTCTGGAATGAGTGATTCCTCCGTAATGCTTTTATAGGTTCATTATTAGATTGGATTATTTTTAGATAGTCTATCTCTTGACCTGTAGCTAGGTAATTTTACATTATATCCAATAATCTCTTGCACATCTTCGGATGAACCTTATATTGATGTTGAACAATTACCTTTGCAGCATTAACAAAAAAAAGGTGAGAGCTTTTGAAACCAGATTTTCACATTGGTGGATTATTTTGACATGAAACTTGGTCGCTTTGGTATTCAAGAGAAAAGTGGAATCAGCAGTTACATTGCAATATGTCCCTCTTGGCCTGGAATAGGGAATCACGTTCAGAAGAATGTGATGGGCTTATCGAACTCCAAATCCTTCTTTTCAACTTATAGCTCAAAGCCAATCAAGATAAATGGTAGTGCCTTGGTGAATCATCAATTATTCTCCTTTATTTTAATTGATGTAGCATGGAGCATGCGCTAAAAACTGTTTGTTGCGTATTGTAGAGAGGCCTGAGGGATATTGCTGAATTGTACAGGTATGAGTTATCTCTTGAAGGAGTCCAAGAATACAGAAGGTCCACGGGAACTGAAACAATCAGCGAAATGTCCTTTAAAGCTGCGGGAATCTCTGTTTTACATAGATGATGGATTTCAGTTAGATAAGATGCTTGCGACTGCAAAGCATAGAGAGTTTGTGCCATTTGTTGGAAGAATACTGAGGATCGAGAGTCTAGCTGAGGAAATTCTTGATCAAGTAAGAATATCTTATATTTTGTTGTTTAAACCTTTTTATTTTCTCATTGCATAATGTCGCAATGCATAGTATTATGTTTATTTTGTCTCAGGGGATAAAAAACGGGAAGAGTTGGACAGTGAATACATTTATAGATAGTTTCGTAGAAAGATTAAATTCATATACTTTTCAGTTCTATTCAAAAGTCAAAACTACAGTTATAGCTTTCTGTCGGTATAAAGGTAACAGTCATCTGTTAGTTCCTTAACATTTTGTTGTAACATTTTCTGTCAAAGCGGGTACAACAGGTGATGTCAAAGTGGTTGGTTTAAAAAGCATAGTTGCATATCGAGGTGGTCTTGACATTAACCCAAATGTCACCACCAAGTATGCTGAGGAGGGTCTTGTTGAAGTTTTGCTTGGTGAATTTAATCACGTCACCCTGTTATACTACCATTGGCAGCAATCACAATTTCGACGCATAGACTTATGAATGGGTGGATCCAGGTTATGTTTGATCTCTTTTGGCTAAAACAAGCTAAATAAAAAGATGGTAAAAATGGAAGAGTGTCAAATGGATCAAGTTGCTGAATTGTATTTTTACGCATCAAAACTTTTAAATCCTTTTACTTTCTACAAGATTTATACAATTCGACCATTCAACACCACCCTTAAACCAGTAGGGAAAACCTTATGTCTTTTATGTAATATAAAACTAATGCTAATTCTTACTGCATATTTCATATCACCGTAGTTCTTGTAATCCATAATCCCTCTCATGCCTGCGTACCTTAGAAACCAAACGAGACACAAGCCTTTCAGCAACTGTGATTAGATCATCCACTAAATGGACCTCAGGGTCTTTACTTATGGCTTCAAATTCATGGCACACCACTTTCATACCTTCCACAGACTTTTATTGAAAAGTTTGGGCATTCAATTAACATTTCTAACAAACAGAATTAAGCTTTACTAGCTACAAGTAAATCGGTGAAACTAACATATAATAAACAGCTAAGGGTACTAATCCACACCTGTTCAGGAGAGCCATATGTAATGATCTCTAGATCCCCCCATTCCAGTTTGTAGGGTCAATTACAGATGGTCGTGCCATTGGATGTCTTTCCCTTTGAGGTTTTGTGAGAGTAAAAGCTAACCTAAAACCACAAATTAAGCATCTCACATTTGTCAGTAGGCTCATGAAGAATAAAAGTACAAGAATATCAGTGAAAAGGGGGAGAAAAAAAATAGGAGTTTCGTTTTACCTGCTACCCACTGGTCCAGATATGGACCACTTTTTTTATTTCTTTGTACCAAACAAGAGAAATAAACCCAACTCTATTTCTCTCTACCAAACATGCCCTTAGTTTCCTACCAAAACGAACAAAATATTTTAAACTGATTGTACTTGATTACCATGGAAAGTATGCAGTTAGTGACAAGCGAGCACATATTGGGACGAGTAATTTGATGTGGGATTACTATTATGTACAGTTGGTGTTAGTTTTGGGGCGTATAATCCAGGAATTGTACCCCCAGCTTCAGCAAATATTCGATGCTGACTGGAATTTGCCTTATGCTATTCCAGTTGAACCATTGCAGGATGGACATGCTTGTTCAATCATAGCTGTGATTAGAGCAAAGAGGAAAAAACGTATTATTATTTTGTAAAGAGCTTATATGCAGCCATAGGAATGTAATAATGTTATATTTTTAAAAGAGCCGATGTGGCATAGTAATGTAAATATAAACTTAGATATCTACTTCATTTCTAAGCTAAACACTCGCTCATGTGTCTAAATTCTAAACCACCATAAGGACTGGCACCCTGCAGCGTTTGGTGGACTTTAGATAATTGTTTGCCTCAGTTTTGTTTTTTTATCGTTGATTAGTCTCACATGATATAGCCATGGGAATTGTATTTACAGGGTGATAACATGAATTGTATTTGCAGCCTTGCAGGATGATGTATCGTTAGTTAGTGTAAGATAGCTATGGGAATCGTATAGCTATGAGAAATATAGCTACCGTTAGTTAGTCTAAAAAAACCATCGCTTGGCTGTTTGTATTTGTAAATTAATAAACAATTAAACACAATGAAGTGATAAATAATCTTCATTGAGGATTAATTACAAATCAAAATTATGACAAATTAAAGAGAAGTCGATGGAGCGATGATAATGTTTGTTATTTGAAATTGTCAAGTTTTAAATTTTTTTGTGGCAAGTGTGCATTTCACGTGTATTTGGTAAATGTTCCTTTATTTTAGAGAGTAATTTTGATTCACGCAAAATAAAGATGAGAGAATGGAATAAGGCAATAAGCATCTCGTGTTTCCATTCTTCATATCTAACAAACATTAAAATTTACTATTCTTTTTCCCTTTCTCATGTCTCTTTTTCACTCTACCAAATATGGACTAATTTTTTCTCTTGGGCTAACGAAGACTTTTTCTCTCATTAAGACGACGATTTTTTCAATTATAATAAAACTAAAACTCCTACATAAAATTTGAAAACATTATAATAAAAACAATTATATAATAATTAAAAATACAATACGAAATTTAGAAACACAATACAAAATTTAAAAATACAATACCAAAATTCGTCAATAGTATGTGAAAATTAACAAACTATATTTGTTTTATTCAATTAAATAAATATTTTTGAAAGTAAATGATAAAACGGGTTGGGTATTTTATAAAAGTAAAGTGTTTAATTTTTATTTTTTTTAATAGTTAAACGTTAACATTTTGTCATTTATTGGGGTTAGGGGTGTTGGCTCAAGCTTTATAAGGCTTCAGCTTGACTTGATTATACAATGTAGGCTTGAGCTTGGCTTGATAGCTTGTCAAGCTTGAACAATCTAAGCTTGAGGTTGGTTTGATAAAGTTTGATAAAAGCTTGAATTTGATTTGAAAAGCTTGAATGTGTATAAAATTATTTTTTTATAATAAAAAACTCATTAAAAAAACATATGTATAAAGTAAAATAAACAAAAACCATAACTCAAAACCAAATTCAATTTATTTAGCATTAATAAAACAAAAAATTAACATAATCGTACAGTCTTTTGGAAGTCAAAGATTAACTTTAGTCTTGTCAATTTGAAAATATACAAGTGAAAAAGGCATTGTTTAATGTGGAGATGAAAAATAAAGAGTCTGCACACCATTGGCCTTATTTGCATTTCAAAACGTATGAGTATGCCAAATATACACAAGAAAAAATGACTGAATAGTTAATGATGAAGTTGTCACTAACCTGCTCAAATGAAGGTTGTGGCACAAATTATGTAGTTAGGCACAAATGTATTGTTAGATTGCACATCAACTATTCGATAGAATCTGTTATATTTCACGCGTTACAACCGATACTTTTGAACTTTTTATTAACAAGTACCAGTATTCAAAACATTCTATAACTTTCTTAAGAAACGAAATACAGAACAGTTTATTATTGTACTTCTTATCTGGTTTTGCAGTGAAAAAGACATGCATTTAAGGGAGACAGTCTTAAAGAGATACATATTGAGGTTATTCGTGTGATTACACCCAATGTGGTGGACAGGAACAACGGACAAATAGTTTCAACAACTTCAACTATTGAACATTTGCTCAAAAACTCGCTCGAGTGTGGTAGAACATGCAATGCTAAGGCTGCAACACCTGTAGGTGGAGTGTTGGCTATGCGGCTCAAGGTAGAAGGTCTTGAAAGGGGACCAAGAAGAGGTATTCATGTAGACGTTAGCAATTAGAGTATGTGTAATACACCATTATATCCTCACCCGTTTAAAAAATCTTTATATTTTGCGAATAAACCAGTCATTTTGCTTTGATTTATACAATGCTACAATACGAATTTTATACAGTATGTGAGTGTACTTACCTATGTTTACGCATGAACAAAATGCCAATGCCCGAACTTTGTGCCTATAAAGTTGTACTATAATAATATAATAATAATAATAATAATAATATCTTGGTTTCTCTCTAACTTTTTGTCAGTCATATTATTTTAATGAGAGTTAATTTGCATACTCCTAAAAGTTATTTGCACACTCAAAATATATGTATTATGACATTTATATCCTTAATGTTTAAACACTCCACTAAGTAATATAATGGCATAAATGAAAAGACATCAAACATTTTGAGTGTGCAAATAAATATTGAGAGTGTGCAAATCATTAGTCTATTTTAATAGAGTGATGTTATAAAAAAACAATAATAATAATAATAATAATAATAAAAATAATAAAATTATTATTATTATTATTTTTTTTTATTTATTTATAAAACCATCACTTCTATAAGAAACAAAAAGGGATTTACAACAAACTGGATGGGAGTCGAGATACTATCTGCGCTCCCACCCCTTTAGCAATGGTAAAACCTATTCTATGGAAAATATGTACAGCAGCGTGCGCTCCAATGTCTTGAGCCTTAGAAAATCTCTGGATCCGCTTCAGCAACGCAACTGCATCTTCGTGTAACTCCCCTAAAGAAGAAAAGGAGAAAGGAAGAAACCCATATCCGAGAGCTGCACACTTAGCCAAATAATTGCATCGTTTACGTTGTGCAGCATCAATCACAGCTCGGCCGGGAACAAAGTCATTCATCCCCGTACGAGTCAAAGGAGAAGAACCAGTCAGATCAACGCACACATCTTTACCTCCCTCCCAAGAATAAAACAAAATATTTGTCGGACGTAAGACACAATCAGGTCCACCATCTAATCCAATATTAACTTCCTTCCCCGACAGATATCCCTGAACGGTAACATATATCAGCAAGAGTATCACGAACCAAATTGTGACGATGCTTAATCCCAACGATGCCAGCACACGATACGGCATGATCCCCAAATATATCCCCATCAAAAACCCTTGAACAAGCTGAACAGGGCTTCGAAACAGAGAACAAGGGAATACCTAAGCGATAGCACAAAAAACATCGATAAGACCTCCCATTCATATCTGACCTAATATGGGGATAGGAACCGTCCTAAGCCAGTCAGACGTATGATCCTCCCTCTGAGATGCCCATAAAGCCAACTGACGAGCAGATAAAGCAAAAGTGGATTCAGCATTCTTAATAACCCGAGCAAAATATATATCTGCCATTTTCTTCATGAGTTTGGGGGCAGCGACCTCACTCGGATTACTTAGAAAATCAATATCCATAACCGAGTTAAACACACGTAAGGCATCATTAAACTGGAGTCCATAAGATCTAATATCAGTGTGTTGAAGTAACTTAGACTGTAAATCAGCTGACTGTAACCGAGAAGCAAGAAAAGCATAATGCAATACGTCACCCGCAGAATAAACACCCAACCCTCCAAAGGAAAAGGGCAACGTAGCAAGTCTCCACTGCCAATCACCAAATCCCGGTCCAGAAGCAACAACGATACGCTCCAAAGAAGAACGGAGTGCCAAATCAAAAGAACTTTGGGCAGACTTGAAAGCACAAGGTGAACAAGTACGCATAGCAAAATATAACTTGGAAATATCGGCACATGAACGAAGAAGCAGCAACTCACATTGGGGGTAATTAATTTTGGCCACAACATCCATAAGCTCAATAGTCTTAACCGCACGCTTCAACACAAACTGACTACAAAAATCAAGATCTACACTCGCAGGCCCCCCAAGTAACTTAACACCGCTCGTAGGTCGAGCAATATTATCTGGGAACACACTAATAAACTTGTTGCGAGGATCCTCGGTCGGCCAAAAAACTTCAGTCTTATCAATATTCAGATGCAGTCCATACACTGGACCATCCTCCATGATGCACTCCAAAACTTTCCCCACAACCAAAGTATCCCCAATAATAGTACCATCATCCAAATACCAGGCCTGTAGAGAAAGAGAGAAGGAGTCCCGAATCTTACATATCAATGGTTGAAGTACAAGAGCAAAGAGTAACGGACCAAGAGGGTCACCCTGCTGTACCCCCTGACATGACCTTAATACATGTTCCCCGTTATACAACCTTGTCGGACTAGAATAACAAAACTCCACCCAAGACGAGATAGAGGGACAACGAAGACGAACCTCTCGCAACATAACCTCTCGATCAACCAAATTGAAAGCATTTTTAAAATCCACAAGTAACATCGACAACCCGACATCATTACCATATCTCTCAAGAAAACGATTCACAACATGAAAAATAGCCTCACTTCCTCCCGACACCCCCACCCCAAACTGCAAATCACCAAAGTACCCATCCAAAGAATGACCAACCTCATAAGCACATACCTTAGAGACAAGCCGTCTCCAAACGGTACCAACAGCAATGGGACGAATCCCACCACCCAGCTTAACCAACGGAGTGAGGGGAGCACTGGCGATAAACTCACCCAACACCTTGGGACACCGCCCATCAAGAAAAAGGTTCACTACTTGGGTGATAGAAGAAACTAAATCATCAGAAATAGCAACCGCAGAACCACTCAAACAATCTAAAAGGTGTTGGGCCCGCAACCCATCCCGCCCACAAGACGTACCTAGGGGAAAACTCTTGATCATGTCAAGAACCCTAGATCGAGAAGCAACAAGGAGATGATGGTCAAGAGAAATATCTGGCAAAGAAGGAGCATGAACAAAAGGATGTTTATTTTTTAGGTCTTCAAGAGTAATATAATTATAAGGAGCCACACCAGATGAGGAAAGAACTCTAACAACAGCAGAATAATGCCCATCAGAAATCTTCCGTCTACACTGCTTAATATTCTGCTCAACCAACCCAATATCCTCACTAAGAACATCAGACAAAGCGGGGGAAGGTTCAGCCAAACACTCTCTAAGAAGCTGTAAACTACCATCAAAGGTCTCCCAAGAACGAATAGCATTAATAATATACTCCTCTTGCTTCTGTCTCTTGATAACGGATCTACACTCCAGATTACTTCTCGGACGAAAGGTTTTAAGCAGACAAAGAGGCAAAACAAGCAAACGAACCCAAGAAGATATGTCATCAGGCTTGTTAACCACCATGTCAATGGCCCCTTTCAAAGCGCGAGAAAAACCCAAACAACACTTTGGAGGGATAGATTTAACAGTACGCAACCCTTTTGAAAATAAGCTATCAAGAGTCCCCAAATCAGAACCACAATGCGAGTCACGAACTTCATCACCACCACTAACAAGATGCAAAGTACATGATGGAACGGGAGGCTTAGGGAGGTCATAAAGAACAAAGTGAACAATACCATCACCACAATCAGGAGGTAGTACAAAATCCGAACCCTTACCATGCCGACACTTAGACCGAAACGTGTGCGTAGTGAAACAACCACCACATAACCAAATCCCCATACTCTTAAAGGTTAACTCGACCCTCTCATAAACACCCAAATCGGATAGAATGGAATGTTTGGTACAAGCTAGCGCATCACCTCTAAAATGTTTATCACGAAGATGAATAATCAAGGACGACTTAGTAAGCCCATTCCCACTACCATCTCGACATCCGTTAAGACCAACAAACGGGCAATGGAACCGAACAACCGCCATGACATCACCAAACCTAACCTAAAACGAACACAACTAGAAACCAAACGCCAACCGCCAAACAATCAAACAACTCCTAGCCGCGAACAAAACAACCACCTAAACCTAAACTAAAACGAACACCACTCGACCAAACGACCTG